>JAEQBH010007857.1:0-229000 GCA_016808115.1 Tetrastigma voinierianum | reverse complement strand
AATTTTCAATAAAAACATCAAAATAATAATAATAATAATAATAATAATAATATATGTAAACTAATAAATAAATAAATAAATAAATAAAAATTACAATAATGGTTCGAGGGGCTTTGTAAAATTCTCGTCTGAATGATAAGCAGACTAACATTCAGTTAATCTAGAAATCCGTTACCATAATTTCGTTGTAGTCACAGAGACGGTCGAATTTTCCACGGTTTTGAGAATTAACGACGTCTAGTGACTCCAGGGGATAAATTTTATGATAATCTGAGATTGGAAATAACTTAAGTTAAGTTCATTTAAAATAAGACAGAACTTGGCGGGGCAATAAATTGTTTGAGTTAGAGATGGATGCAACAAGATGCAGCGACACATGGTACTTTGACCTTATCTGACTTAAGCTAAGTTAGACAAAATGGGAAAATGAGGGAGAAAATTGGAGTTTTCCCTTCCTTCCGTGCGTGAGAAGAGGGTGTGAAGCGAAACTCAACTGCTCTCGATCTATGAGAGATCGGTGATAAATCTTCCATGGGCCAAGGTTTAAAGTCGAGATTACTCGAGTGAAATTTGCGCGTGGATACCAAAACTCCAAGTTTGGCAGGGTTTTGAGGATAGGGGGAGTCAGCTTTTGATTGGGGAAATATTCATGAGAACTTCCTGGGATGGATTGCTCAGTATAGAAGTGGGGTTTTCTACCACTCTAGTTTATTCATGTAAAGTTGTTCAATATCTTATTAACAGTTACATTCTCATACCGTAGAGATAGTTCAAAAGCAATTTAAATGTCTTGTTGACAATGAAAGACCAGTTCTTGGTCTTTTTGGTTCCCAATTTATCAAATCTCGGGATAGTTATGGTCTAAATGTTTGAGGGTTTTATAGCTTGAATAGAAACTATATGGTGGTGGGCCCCAAGGATTGATTCACGGCTTGGTCGAGACGGAAAGGCACCTGTGAAAATTCCCACAAGGCTCGAATCCATTTCTGACTACAGAAATTCAGGATGGTGTGTGAAAAATTTTGCATGGGTTGCAAAATTTTCGCAGGAATTTCGCAACCCTACGAAATTTTCACAACCCTTATGCGAAATCGCAACCCTAGTGAATGGCATTTGATGCTCAAAAATTTGGTTTATTTATGCTCTTTTCAAAGAGCTCTATTGAACAATCTCTAACTGATTTTCTAGACTGTTTTGTGGTCGGTTCATGGCCTGTGTGTGTGGGTATCTCTTTGCCACAATTAGTATATGATTTTTATTTCCTATCTTCTTTGGGTGGTGATATGCTTGGATTTGAGGTATTATTGGAAGTCAAATTGTGTGTTCTAATGGTTTGGCTTGTGACGTATTTGTTTATGAACAAGGCCATTGCATGGCTTGGTTATAGGCTATTTGCTGGACATGGTGTCTGATTAAACTAGAGTATAATGTAAGTCATTTCTTGATTGGTGATGACTTGTAGATGTCAATATATGTGTGTATAATATGTTGACATGTATGGTGTTTGGAAATTGTATGTTAATTAATATGATTGTCCAAATTATGCATGGATATTATGCATAGTTTAAAATGTCCATATGGCACTCCTCACCTCTGCCATGATATAACATGCAATGACATCTTAATTCCATATGCAGAGGACATTACGTCGTAGGGTTCGTGTACATGGTCATGATTATTCATCATTCTTGGTAGTGGGTGGTGAGATCGGTGCTTTGGACTGCCTTTGCCAGTCTCTGGTGCATTCATACTTTTTAGATAAGTTATTTATCGGTGATTGTCTAGTTCTTTTGAATAAAGTTGTTTATCGGAGATTGTCCAATGCTTTTGAATAAAGCTGTTTATCAGAGATTGTCCAATGCTTTTGAATAAAGCAATTTATCTAGAATTGTCCCTTTGAATAAATTTATTACTAGATTATTAAATGAAACGAATAAAGAAATGTTATAGAATTGTCACGTGCTTTTGAATAAAGTCGTTTATTGGAGATTGTCTAATGCTTTTGAATATAGCTGTTTGAATAAAGCTCTTTATCAGAGATTGTCCAATGCTTTTGAATAAAGTTGTTTATCGGATATTTCCCAATGCTTTTGAATAAATCTATTTATCAGAGATTGTCCAATGCTTTTGAATATAGTTGTTTATCGGAGATTGTCTAATAGCTTTGAATAAAGTTGTTTATCGGATATTGTCCAATGCTTTTGAATAAAGTTGTTTATCGAAGATTGTCCAATGCTTTTGAATAAAGTTGTTTGAATAAAGCTATTTATCAGAGATTGTCCAATGCTTTTGAATAAAACTGTTTATCGGAGATTGTCCAATGCTTTTGAATAAAGTTGTTTATCGGAGATTTTCCAATGGCTTTGAATAAAGCGATTTATCGAAGGATGTCCAATGAGTTTTAAAAACACAAAAAAAAACTTGTTTGGATAATGGGTCATTAAGGTGAAACGCAATAATAAATTTACATTTGGCATAACATGTGTGAGGGAGTAGGTGAGGACTTGTCATTTAAGGCATGGTAGTGACACTTCATTCATGGCATGTAGGCATTCAATATGAAAGCGCATTTTACTTGGAATGTTTGATTGTGTGAACATGGCATTGCATGTCAATTTAGGTGGGGAGTAGCTCCTATAGGAGTTTACCTTACTAGGCATTGCTCACCTGGTCGTGGGACCCCCTTTTAGGTACAGGGAGCATGAGGGTGGACGGTGCTCACTTTCAGGCCTTGATTATGAAGCAGGGTTATGGCTTGTGATTCATTTTGTAAAGAAGCATAGACAAACTGGATTCGCCCCTCAAACATAATAAAGAATTGTAAAAAATAGCTGGAACAACCTTGTTCCTAATTTGGCAATATTTTTAAGAGTGTTGTAATTAAATATGGGACTATGGTAATTAGTCACATGCATTCTATAGTGTGGATGGAGTGGGCTGATTGTGACCACTTTCACTCATAATTTATTCAAGTGAAGGTCCATTGTATTATATTGAGCCGTGTTAGGGTTTTTGTCTGAGGTTACTTCTTTTTAAGGTGAGCTCCCAGTACAAAGAAGACTCTATCGAAGAACACCATTGGCTCGTGGGTCCCAAAGGGAACACGATGGTGTGGTGTCGCGTTGCAGGCATCCGCAGTCTTCGCGGTTTGGCCAGGGTTGTCAATCGACCCCCGGGTTTTGGGGCGTTACAACTTGGTATTAAAGCATAGGTATACGAATACTTATGGCTCAATGGGCATGGGTCTAAGACATGTGGTTATAGTATAGAGCTTAGGTTTTGAATGCTAGCCGGTGTACGATATGAGCGTCGTAAAAGCAATATCGGGAAGTAAATGTGATTACCTAGGAAAGGATGGAGCATTGGGTTTAGACCATTGCATGAATTGTACATTTCATGTTATGTGGTACAGTTGTGATTGCATGATTGTGTGTTACAAATTGCATAAGTTATATACATATGGTAGAATTGTATATGAAGAATGAACACTAAGGTTGAAAATAACCTGAGAGTTCGGAAAATGGATATGGCTTAATAATAGTTCGAGATCTTTATATATCTATAGTGATTCATGTGCCTTGCTAAATAGATAATGTGGAAAATCAATATCAGACGAAAGTTCGGCTTGGAAAAGCCATTGAATGTGAATTCTCCCCTAGGAACAAGGGTGAGTGTTGATCGGATATGTCGAGTTATGGAGTTAGAAATCAGGATTCTTCTCACTATGGACCTGAAAATTTGTGGACATATCAGTTTGGTCTTCCTTGGGATAGACTAGTTAATGACACACAAGTCTATATTATTTGTGATCGTAAAGTTACATACACTGAATGGTGCTTGTTTTATATTTCAAGGGGATAAGCATGATGCTTTCCCCGGGCCGTGTGAAACTCTAGATAGCCTTGGCGATTAGTGGGGATGGCTAGCAAGTCTTACCACGGAGGACGGTGAGAACGAGGGGTTTGAGTCTACCTCGAGTAGTTCTACAAATCTGAGGATATTTTGGATAATCCCCAGGTTACCTCCATGAAGGATATGAACTATCAATGACTATACTCACAAATGCGTGGCCAATTTCTATGACTCCACACTTAGGATGGGACGGTTGGGTTGCGGCTTCCGAGTCGGTCACGAAATTTTTTGGACAAAGGTTTTATTAGACCGAGCACTTCACCTTAGGGCACTCCGGTTCTGTTTGCGAAGAAAAATGATAAGACACTTGATTTGCATGAATATAGGCAGTTGAACAAGGTTACAATAAAATCATCTCTTTACTACAGTTAAGTATTGTACCTCAATTAGGAGCACCCGATCACACTTCAAGATAAATCTACACAGTACCCGATTATCATCAGTTGAGATTTAGGGAGGCGGATATCCCTAAGACAATGTTTAGGACACGGTGTGGGCATTTCGAGTTCACAATGATGCCTTTCGGATTGACGAATGCGCTAGCAGCATTCATAGATCTCATGCATAGGGTATTCCAACCCTATCTAGATCAGTTTGTTGTGGGTTTTTTTTATGACATCTTGATACACTCCAAAGTCGGGGAAGGAGCATGGGATCATTTGAGGGATTGTTTTCTAGGTACTGAGGGAACATCAGTTGCCAGTTGAGTGAGTGCCGAGTTTGGCTGCGAGGTGAGATTCTTGGGGCACGTGGTGTCAGCTTCAGGTGTGTCATTGGACCCGGAGAAGGTTGAGGCAGTTATGAGTTGGAAGAGATCGAGTCAGTCTTTGAGATCCGTAGTTTCTTGTGATTTATAGGGTACTACAGGAGATTCATTGAGGACTTCTCCCGGCTTGTTGTGCCTATGACTAGATTGACCCGGAAAGAGGTTAGGTATGAGTGGGAGGACCCGTGTGAGGGGGCATTCTAGGAATTAAAAGAGAACTCTTATTCTGATGATGAATAGAGACGGGGGCAGTACCGCGATGTAGTATAGTGCCTCCAGGACATATTGGGATCGTTTGATGCGGTCGAGGCAGTGGTAACATAGTTCTGGCATTCAGAATCACGGCGGGTACCTAGCCATGACATGCGGGTTAAGCCGACCATAGTCTTTACCTTAAAGATTTGGTGCCACTATGTATAGTGAGCAGGTTTGAGGTACATTATAAGCCTATAATCTGAGTATATCTTTTCTGTGGGACCTCTGGCGTATGAGGCAACAGTGGATGTAGTATGCGAATTGGCTTCACTTGCATTACCATCACGATAAGGCAAGCGCATTGGTGGTTGATGTACTGGTCGGAGATTCTGGGGATCTGATTGTGTAGCTTCGAGAATGGAAAATGCTGAAGCGTAAGGGCGGTAGGGTTCTGATACGATGTTCCCGAGTCTCGGGGTACTTTAGGAGTCGATTGTGTATCACATCCTATTAGTAAGTGATTGAGTCAGGCGGGAGCGTGGGAATAGTGTCCATCATGTATCGGAATCTGGTGGTGCGGTGATGAAAGTGAATGATTCCACCTCGAGATGGTAGTCTTCGGTATAGGGGCGGTTGTGGTTCCCGGTTGACGGTCGAGAGGAGATCCTCAGGGAGTTCCATTGCTCTCGATTTGTTGTGCATCCAGGTGGCACGAAGATGTACCATGATCTTTGTCGCCAGCATTACTAGAGCGGGATGAAGAGACAAGTTGGGGATTTTGTTCGACGATGTCTCACGTGTTAGCAGGTAAAGGTTGAGCACCAGAGGCCAATAGGACTACTCCAGCCATTAAAGGCAGCAAAGTGGAAGTAGGAACATATCACGATGGATTTTGTGACTCACTTGCCACGGACATAGTGGAAGCAAGATGCGGTGTGGGTGATAGTGGACCAGCTCACTAAGTGTGTTTGTTTTACCCTGCCGTCATGGATGACCTTCACACTTGAGGATGCGGAGGTTATACATTAGAGGTGTCCGGAATTGCAGCGAGTGCAGTCTCTATCGTGAAGCCAAGGATCCAGTTTACGACTCACTTTTGAAAGAGTTTCTAGAGAGCCATGGGAACTCTGGATTGATCTGATGGCCGTTGCTTAAGTCACGGACATATGACGATCGGAGAGGACTATCTGAGGTTTTGGAGACGTCTTTGCTTGAACATTTGTCACAGATCTTGGGGTAGTTAGGAGAGCATTTTCTCTTAGTGGAGTTTTTCCTGCAACCAACACAAAGTATGGCGAATCTCAGGATACTGGCATTACATGGGAAGCTTTACCATGGGAGGCGAGTCGATCTTTGGTTTGTTGGACGGAGGTGAGAGAGAGGTCCATCATGGGTCCGGATTTGATTAGAGACACCTCTGAGAAGGTGGATTTGGTATAAGCATCTTCTGAGAGCTCAGAAGTCGGTAAGAAAAACTACGACTAAACCGCTCCCAGTTTGAGGTAGGTGATCGGCCATCTTCTTGAAGGTGATCTTGCAAGCGATAGTCGGGTTGGTGGCGGGGTAGTATCGCCAAGGCCCGTGGGCCTTGATATACTAGAGAGGGTGGGCACAGTTGCGTATCGGTTGGCATTACCGCCGATTTATTAGATGTCATGGTATTCCATGTCTCATGCAGGAAATGCCACTCCATCCAGCTCACGTAGTGGTTAGATGAGCTTGTTCAGATGCGAGATGGGACCTTCGAGGAGAGAGGCCTCACGTGTGATAGCCAAGATCGGGTTCTGGCGTAAGGCGTGAGGCTAGTGAGGTGTTGTGTGACATGAGTCGAGAGAAGCGGCTGCTCTGGAGCGCGAGCAACGTCTTGTCAGGATATCCACTTCACGACGAAATAGCAGATTTTTGGTTTAGTAATTAAATGTTAAATATTCTTCCTCCTTTGTGATTGTATGCATGTGTGTGTGGAAAGGCTCGGGACGACATTCTTTTAAGGAAGAAAATAAAATAGGAAAAATTAGAAAATTTTAAAGAAAAAATGGAAAAATAATAATAATAATAATAATAATAATAATAATAATAATAATAATAAAGTGTCAATAATGGTTGAAAGAAGTATAAAAATTCTACAAATCTCCTTTTGAGATAATGAAAGCGGAACCGTCGTTGGATTAATCTGCATAAATCTGAGATTACCAAAAAAATTATTGCAGTCGAGACAATCGGTTTTCATGATTTTAATTACTACTTAAATCTAAAGCTCACGAGGCGAGATTTTTAAAATACCGAGAGTTAGGAAATGACTTCAGTTAAGTTCATTTAAAATAAATTGAAGCACGAGCCGTATGAATGTCGGTGTTCGGGGTAAGACGGATCCGAGCGAGGATCGCATGACACGTGGTACTTTCATACCTTCCCACAATTTCATACCTTCAGCCACTGCCTCCACAGGGGGTTGTATCACTGGTTTACCATCAACTCTTGTTGGAGCAAAATATTCAAGTGAAGATTTGGGCCCAGAATTGGCAGTAAATAGTGACTTCCAGCTCGGCAAGGATACAGGGGAGCTGAAAATCTTTTTTTTGTCCTTCTCCCTTAGGTAAGGGGATTTTCTCTAGAGGCCGAGTCTGGACTGTTCTAACATATCCTCATTAATATTGCCCGACACAGGTGGGACCATAAGCTCTCGCTGTTGAACGGACGACCATTGGAAACATACCCATCTGCTGCCTTAGATTTATAACCAGATTCTGTGGATTTACATTTCATCCCATTTTCCGGCGACATCTAAGTGCCATCCTTCCCGGAGATCACCGCGGATTTCCCTTTCGTTCCAGTTTCCGCCAACAACTTCACACTCTCGGTAGGACCCGACGGCCGGCTGACATCAACTGGTCTAGTTCGCAAATACACAGCAACTGATTAGACCCGAGCAGACGCCACAGTAGGTTGTTCAATCCCGCAGGCTGTCTCCTTGATTAGCGTCGTCTGAGTGACACCGTGTGGATATAAGCTGATGCTCCGGGCCTGCACTCCTTGGTTAAGTTGTCCAATACCCATCAGAATACCCATCGGGGCTTGTTCACTGCCAGAATGTGGTACCGGAAACTGCTCCCTATGACGATGGTTAAGATGCCCACCAACAGTCGGAGTACCCCGCTGCGCATGTTCACTCCCGGAATGTATTACCGGAATCTGGACCCTATGACCATACGGTCGGCCCAGAGGCGCAATCCCAGCAACTGACTGTGTCTCCCCCGGCACTCTACCATCCGATTATGGTTCCTTGCTGCCATCGTCGTCAGAAAACCCACCCCTTTGGTCCCCCTCGCCTTCTTTCCCCATATCCAACCCTGGATCTGTACCCCGGGTTACCGATCCTCTCTCGAACTTTCCAGAAATTCCGAATGGAGCCACCGTAAGTGACCCCTCACTCCGGTCTCCAATGACTCCATCAGCTCCAACATCTACCCTCCCGAATGGATCTATCTGCACAAACTCGGAAGGATCGGAGTTGGGCAGGACATCTGCCGGAGAAGATGACCTTTCCTTCAAATTTGGCATCGGCACTCCCCGGACTACCCTACTCCCTATTTTGTCGGTTAGATCGGACGGCAGCAGTTTCCCCATGGTCCTCTGCATGACAGTTCCCATCTGTTCCCCGGAGCAAACCCCATTCCGATCCACCCCTAGATCCTCCCGTAGTGGAAGGAAACCGGACGAGTCCACCATACGGGACTCCTTATCGTTACCAGATCGACCATTCTTCCGACTCTCCACCGTCGTTTTAGACACAGTGAGACTACTACTGCCACCTAATGGATTTTTTGTTTTTATTGTACCCACAAAAGTTCAGCACTCACCTTCTTCCAGCCGTCACCACTATAGTCGCCAGAGAGCATTTTTTCACTATGGGTTAAGAGCCGCTTATCCATCTTAAGCTAAGTTAACAAAATGGGCAAAGGAAGGAGGAAATTGGATTTTTTCTTTCCAGCCGTGCGTGAGAGAGGAGAGGGTGTGAGAGAAGTGCAAACACCTGATCTGCAGATCGGGTAGTAAATCTTGGCGGTAGTTAATGAGTCTGTGAAATTTGTCTTGAGGAAACCAAAAACTCAAGTTCTGGGGTTTTTAAGTGAAGGTTGAAGTCAAAGGCCAGTTGGGAAATGTTAGTGGAACTTCCTCGGGTCGTTGCTCATCTTTAGGTAGGTTTTTCCTCTTCTACAGTTATTTCATGCTTAAGGGTAGATTCGATGGCCATTGGGTTGACCACAATACGTAGAAATTTGGTTCAAGGCACAATTTGGACTATGTTGTTGACAATCGAAAGACTAGTTTCTTGGTATGTTTTTGGTTCTGGGACCTAAGTCTGGGATGTGGAAGTTATAGATTACAGGTGTTGGGAACTTATAAGCAGCAGGAGGTACATATGTGTTAATTTGGCTGGGATTGGTTCACAACATGGCTTCTGGTGAAGGCACCGCTAAAAATTTTCAAAGTGAGAGATCCCGATTTATTAAGCCACATGAGAGTGAATGGTGTGCAAAAAATTTCACATGGATTTGCGAGAATTTTCGCACTCTGGCATTTTGTAGGGGGTTCGCGAGGGGAAACCTCTATCTGAAATCGACAGTTAAAGCCCCGGACGTAGTAACTTTACCAGTCAGCTCAGATCCGCGCGTTCTTGGAATCTATGGAAAGATCTTTGAGTTTAGAATCTAACCATATGCCATTTAATGGCATTTGGTGCTCATAGATTTTTCTTATGCTCTTGTCAAAGAGCTCTATTGGACAGTCTCTAACTTATTTTATGTGAATTGTTTGTGGCGGGATTCATGAGCACTGCATTGTGTGAGTAATCTCCTATGCCATAATTAGTATATGATTGTAGTATATCATTTCTTGAATTGAGGTGATATACTTGGTTGAAGTGTGTAGATGCCGTTGTAATCATCCTAATGGTTTGCTTGTGATGTGTTTTGTGTTTGAACAAGGCATTGCATATAATGATTTATAAACTGTTATGGGCGTGAGTAACAAAGCGATTAAGCTTTATGTAGTATAAATGTAAGTCATTCTTGGTGGTGATGACTTTGTGAATGTCGATATATGTGTATAGTATGTTGACATGTATGGTGTGGATTTATTTGGAAATTGACCTTCATTAGTGATATAGTTGTCCAAATGATGCCATGGAATATTATGCATGGTTAAAATGTCCATATCGCCTAAATCGTATATATGGCATGATATAACATGCAATGGCATCTTACATTGCATATGCACGGGGACATTGCATTAAATGGGTGCATGTATATGGTCACATTATTCATCATTCTTGGTGAGTGGATGGTGAGCTCGGTACTTTGAATTTCACGTTGTGAGTCCTGAGTGCATTCGTATCTTTGAATAAAGTTGTTTATGGGAGATTGTGCGTCTTTTAAATAAAGTTGTTTATCGGAGGTATCGATGCTTTATTGGGTTACATGATACTTTTGAATATAGTTGTTTATCGGGAGTTGTCGTGCAGGCTTTTTTTTTTTTTTTTTTTTTTGAATCAGCGTTTGCCTCCCGGAGACATCTTGTACTCACTTTGAATAAAGCTTTATATCGAAGATTGTCGATAACTTTGAATAAAGAAATTTGTTTATCAAAGACCCATCGATAACTGGAATAAAGTTGTTTATCAGAAATTGTCCAATGCTTTTGAATAATGTTTTTTATTGGAGATTATCCAATGCTTTTGAATCAAGTTGTTTATCGAAGATTGTCCAATAACTTTTAATAAAGGTGTTTATCGGAGATTGTCCAATTCTTTTGAATAAAGTTGTTTATCGGAGATTGTCCAATGATTTTGAATAAAGTTGTTTATCAGAGTTTGTCCAATGCTTTTGAATAAGGCATTTGTGGAATTATCGATAACTGATTAAAGCGTTTATCGGAGATTGTCGATGTTTTTGAATAAAGTTGTTTATCGGAGATTGTCGATGTTTTTTGAATAAAAATATTTATCGGGTTTGTCGATGCTTTTGAATAAGTTGTTTATCGAATTGTCCGATAGCTTTGATTAAAGAGTTGTTTATACATCCGATACTTTTGAATAATGTTGTTTATCTAGGAGATTGTCCGTGAAACTGAATAAAGCGGTTTTATAGGAGGATGTCAATGAGTTTAAAAACAAAAAAAAAAAAAGAAAAACTTTTGTTTAGATAAAGGGTCGTGAGTGAAACACGATAATGAGTTTTCTGAAACGGCGTAAGCGTGTGTGAGAAGTCGATGAGGATTCGAGTTAAGGCATGGTGGTGACACTTCATTTATGGCATGTGGGCATTCGATTAGTAAGAAATGCATTTGCTGAATGTTGAGATTGTGTGAGCGTGGCATTCGTGCTAGAAACAGGTGAGGGTAAGGCTCTTGTGAAGTTCTGCCCTACTTGGGCGTTACTCGCCCCCATCGTGAACCCCCTTCAATCTGAGGAGTATCTTTTGGGTGGGCAATATTTCCTTTCGAGGGCATTTATGAAGAAAGCGAGTTGTAAACTATGAATCATTTTGTAAGAAGAACTTTAGGAAACAATGATTAAATTTTTGTATTTAATAATAAAAAGAATTAAAACAAAAAGTACTGAACTCATGTATTACAGTTTGTAATATTTGTAAGAGTGTTATAATTAAACTCTTGCAGGACTATGGTAATTAGTCCTAATTCATTGTAGTGTGTGGATGAGTGGGTAGATTAGGCCCACTTTTCACTCATAATTGGACTGAGAATTCGTTGTATTATATTGGGCCAAGTTACGGGTTTTGTGTCACGGGTTGTATTTTTGGGTAGAGCTAAAGTCACAAATGAGGCTATCGATTTTCGTAAATAGCTGGAGTCCCAGAAAAAGGAACCGCAGTAGTGTGGTGTACGGATTTTGAGCATCCACGTCTTACTTAGGTTGACGGATTAATCGTGACCCTCCCAGTTTTGGGGCGTCGTAGGTAATAAAGGATATCTTGGTCATTTACTTTGAATACAGTGCGACATAGTGGTAGTTGTTCTAGAGATTAAGTGGCCAATGGCCCATGACTCACTAGTCTTTGTATTCTTTTCAAATTTATGTGACCAAGCCTTAAGTGCTATAACTGAGTTCGATTGAGACTAATTTATTTTTCCTTCTAATAGATTTTCACATTATTAACTTGAATCCTGTATAATCAATTTTATATAAATCATTCATTAATGTGCCTCATGTAACAACTTCATTTTTCTTCAGTCATTACATAATTTAAGAAAAATTAAATTAAGTGCTACGGAATACATACCAAATAAACAATCATTACAAAACTACAACCTTATCCCTATAGCTATGACTGATTGATGCTAACGGAAAGAAGACAAACATATTTATCTTGAGAATCAAAATTGTGTCTTTGGTATGTGTTAAATTCTGCTTGTAAGACATGTATAATTATATATCTGAATTTCTTATTTAATAATTATATAATATAACCTTAAAATTCTGGCGTCGATACGTAATAAATTAGCTTGTGAGAACTTCTTGTCCCAATTTAGGTAGGTCTAACCACGAGAAGTTAATAAGATATATAATCTGTCGATCACCGAAGTCGCATCCTTAGACTAGGTGATGGACTTACCACTTTAAACTTTTGCTTTCTTGAAAATAAATAGGAATTTATTTTAGGATAGTTTATTATTTTAACAATTTAAGAAGATGTATGCACATTTGATCTTAGTTTAAATTTCTTAAGTAAAGTCTCAACTTTTGGCTGATTACTCTCACTAAAATATTTATTAACTAGCCATGGGAGTCTCTTATACAGATCCTGTTTATGTTTAGATTGATCCCGACGTGAATCGATACTCGGTGGAATGTAGGTATCAGCCTCAAGCCTTCTCCTTTGTTATTTTAAAACCTAAGTGTTTCGAAGTTTATGTCATAGTCACACATATTCTTAAATTCAAAGCAAAATTTAATCTCTAAATTTCTTCTTTAACAAATTTCTATAGTCAAGTAATTAGAATATATTATAAACATACTAGATATAATTTTCTTGAACATGTAAGTTGTTTACTTTAATTTAATAATTTAAATACCTTAAAACAACAACACGTCTTGATTAAATCCATCATTTTATTAATAAATTAAATTATTTATCTATTTAACATTTATCTATTACTCTGAATAAATCTTATTTGAAATATAATTTAATTCTAATATTAAATTACTTATCTATTTAACATTTTATAAAATCTTCTAAAAATAATTAAATTTCTCATAATAAATTAAATTATTTATCTACTTAACAATTATCTATTATAAATCAAATCACTTGTTAAAAAATAATTTAATTTCTAATAATAAATTAAATTACTTATCTATTTAATTCATAAATCTGATTAAAAATATTAAAATTCATCATCGAATTTATTAAGAATTAATTCATCTAGGATTTTTCTTAATGTACAAAAATGTCCAAAATTAGTTAAATAGAATTACAAAACTACACATTCAAACGAACCGAATGAAAGGAACCATATGCTAATAAAATGCTTCTGCACTTACAGCAGTTTGTGCATGAAAGGTAAAGTAGGCATTACTATTCGCTAAACGATTTGTGCACCAAATGTCCGGCCACATTGGTGCACCAAACAGATCACATTGACCTATGTCAATATCTTGGACAGCTCTAGTTTGACCTTTCATGCATGACAAAACAAATATTTTTATTAAAGAATACTATTTAATCTATTCATGAACAAATATCAAATCAATAAGTATTATATTATTGAATATTAAAATTGCAAATCTGAATTCGGATAACAAATAGAAACAGCTTTAATACACAATCTTTAGAAGATGCAGACGCATCTATCTAGAAATCTGTGATTTAAGCAATACAAGATAAAGGTAAAATACCACTAACAAAGATATGGCAATCTCTGATCTTCAAACAATAGCTTAATTCAAGTCTTGATAGCAGAGTGTGAGTGTAAGAAAACAATCGACACCTTTTCTTTTTTTGATTTATGACATAGAAATTCTTTGCATCTTAAATTCAAATGTCGCATTATAGCTCAAATATAATGTTATATATATATTAGGGTTTATTGGAATTAAACTAGATCACTTAGATACTTGGGCCTATAATTAGCCAATATAAGTTCAATGGTTCAACTTAATTAAAACTATAATTTGTGTATCTAGGCTTAGTTCTAACGAGGTTAAATCAAGCATTTCGGCTTTAAAGTGGCTTTATCATGAATGCATGAAAGAGGAGTTTTCAAATGAACGGGAGGGTCAGCTTTTGAAGCTATCAAGAAAGATGACAACATGGTTCTAACACTTCAAATTTCAGCAAATTATTTAAATTAGATTATTCATCACGTCAAATGTGGGAATTGGGTACGATTCTAGCCAATAAAGAAGACCCATCACTTTCTTTAGTGAAAAGTTGGGCGTCTGGCCAGGAAACATTATGCTATGAAAAAGTTCCCATGGTGTTTGATATCTTAGTGTTGGAATCTACTTGTTGCTGAGGTTTGTGCTCTATTCATATCTAAAACGATGCGTACTTGCTTTTCGATACAAGCTAGGTGCTCGGCATGAAAAAATGGGTAAAATTCCTTAAACACTCAATTTGTTCTTAAACATAAATATGGGCAATTGAACAAGGCGACATAGGCGATGATAAAGACACGCTTTGTTGAATGTTATGCAATCTATAGTGGTTGGTTTTGAGATTTTTAAACCCTTTATGAAAATGATTATGATTTTGGCAATCTTTTGAAACTTGTTTTAAGTGGACCAAAGATCCATGATGGTTATCTTTTCGAGGAGATAAATAACTTTGTATTCCAAATTGCTCACTTAAACCATAGTCGGGAGGCTCATGGTGGAGAACTGTTGAGATGCGGCATAGATAAAACATTAATTCTAGTGCGAAAAAATCTATTAGCCCCGACGTACAACATGTTGAGAAGATTGAGTAAGGTAGTGTTACTTTGTCAAAGCTAAGATGCATGGAAGCGATCTTTGGATTGTATTCTCTTCCCGTTCAATGACACCGCATGAGAAGATGTGATCTGAAATTCATTGTGGCAGAACTTCAGAGGTAAGAATTCAATTTTAGGGGTAGTGGATGGCTCATTTGTTTCTTGCAACAACACTTTAAGATGCTACTCGTATTTGCGTCTATATTTCAATTAGATTTTTAAGCTTCAAAGCATTTCAAATCCCTCACTTTTGATAAGTGATTCAAAATTTTAAAGTCACTTTTTGGAGACCTCTTTGGAAGAAATTAGGAACTAAGCTTCAGTTTAGTTCATCTCATCACCCACAAAAGGATAGAAAAGCTGAAGTTGTTAATAGGTCTTTAGATGCTACTTAGAAGCTTGGTGAAAAAGAATGTTAGAGAATGGGAGAGCTTACTACCTTATGTTGAGTTTGTTTACAATCGTTCTACAAGTCAAACTACTAGTTGTTCTCCTTTTGAAGTAGTTTATGGTATGAATCCTACAAGTCAAACAAATTCATCTTACTGATCACTTTAGTAGGGAAGCTAATGAAAGAGCTAAATTCATCAAGAAAACACGAGCAAATGAAATGAAATTACTGAAGCAAACGAGGTACAAACAGCAGAATAAGCACCAAAGAAAGTTATGTTTAAAGAAGAGAATGCGGTGTAAATTCATTTGAGAAAAAGGTTTCCAAATATAAGGTTTCCAAGCGTCGGCGTCTGCGAATGTTGCCATTGGGCTGCCAGGGAAGTAATATCGGTATCACGATGCAGTCATTAGTAATGATGGCGACTAGTCGCTAGGTACCCATGTCTGCAGGAAGGCGTCGACAGCGGTGTGTGGTGTTGACGGTCTTGGGAAGGTGGGAGTCGTTGATGTCAATCTAGCAGATGTCACGGGGACGATCTCGAGAATGGGGTTGTGGGGTTCCTTTCGGTGGTCGTGGTTTGCGGGTATCCCTGCGCGACAATGGGAGGCTGATGGATTAAACGGCGTCTTTGTCCAATGGAAATTGTTGGGTATGGCTCGAGGCATGGCTCAGTCGTCAGGTTGACATAGTGGAATAATTCACGATCTTCAATCGGGTAGTGGTTCGATCTTCGATCAGTGGTTATGCTCAAGAAGGCGATCACGGAGCTGGAGATTCTTTGTGGTTCCCTTTGGGTTGTTCAGGAATTTGATGGTTTAAGTTCTTATGCTTGGTTTTTGGGCTTGTCTCTTTACATATGACCGGGGTGTGGCGGGGTTTGGTTTTTATCTCCTTTGCCAGGGTGTGGCTTGATTTTATTTGGTTGGTTTGTCTGTTTTGGCCTGTCTGTGGGGCTGATATGGTTTGGCTACTTGTGCCCGGGTTGTGGGTTGAGTGGTTTCTATGGGTGTTTCCCTTAGTTAGCTTTGTTGCATGTGGCCTGGCTGTGGGCTCTTCTATTTTGTTTTCCTTGGTTGCCTATGCCCGGGCTGTGGGGGGGGGTTTGGTTTATCTTTTGCCCGGGGGTTGGGCTCGGTTTGGTTTTCTCCTTGACTAGGTTGCTGTTGAGGCTGTATGTGAGTCGGTTGGTTCTGCGTGGTCTTTTGTAGAAGTGGTTGTTCACGGTCTCACTCTATTAGGGTGGATAGCCTTAGTTTCAAGTGGTGCTTGTATTGGGAACATTGCCCTTTCTATGTTTTTAGGGGAGGTCTTTATCAGGTGCGTTTTCTCTGTTGCCCGACTGTATGTGTTCTACATTGTTGTTGGGCTTGCCCTTTTGGAATAAGTGCACTTATCCAAAAAAAAAAAAAAAACTTGACCAGAAAATGGAACTGCAAGATTATTCGGAGAAGATTAATGACAATGCTTACAAAGTAGAGCTTCTTGGTAACTATGGAGTTTGGCAGCTTTCAATGTCTCAAATCTTTCTCCATATGAAGATGATGAGCTAATAGACTCGAGGACGAGTCCTTTTCAACCAGGGGAGAATGATACGCTTGACCAAGCTATGAATTTATCAAATAAAAGCCCAATGGAGTCTAATTTTGGGTTGATAGTCCATGAAGTACTGAAGGCCTAACACAGTTTTTAACCAACCCACTATTTATTTTAATGTTTCTTCTAACCATGTGTAGTTAATTATAAACATTGGAAACTGGTCATATCTTTATCTTTAGTAGTCAAAACTAGTTTAAATACATTCATTGTGAGTTTGTTTAGTGTATATGCTTTATTGGAACCTATTTCTACCTTTTCTATTCTTGGATGGATGTTCAGTATAGACATGGGGAAAACAATTTTGAAGGATCTTTTGTTTATTGATCGTTATTTAGATTTGAAATTCAATCCTTTTGCGCCAGTTGTCTCTCTTAGTTTATTATCTCTTGGGTGGTCCTTTATTAAATTAAAACCCAGTGCTTTATCTTTGGAGTGGTGTTTCTATCCTACCATATCAATTTTCTTGTATGGTATCAAGCATCGAAGTTATGTGTGTAGACTATGAAAGACCACACAACCTTCCCGATCTCTCTCTATAGATCTATATCCTCAATGATTAGGTTGCTTCTCCAAGGTCTTTCATGGAGAAATTCTTGGATAATATATTGACAGATTTTAAACTAAGGCGTTGTTTTCCGATAATTAATATGTCATCCACATATAATATTAGGAATAGGACTACACTGTAACCTTCTTGTACATACAAGCTTCATCGAATTTTGAGAGAACCAAACACTTTGATTGTCTCATCAGTCGGATATTCAACTCTAACTAAGACATCGTTTCCAATAATTAATGTCATCCACATATAATACTAGGAATACGACTACACTCACTAACCTTCTATACAACTATCAACTTGTTTGAGAGAAACCAAACTCTTTGATTGGCTCATCAAATCGAATATTCCAACTCCTAGATGCTTGCTTCAATCCATAAATGGATCTCTGAAGTTTGTATACCTTCTGCTTGCCATTTCAGTGTGAAGACCTGCGGTTTGTGTCGGTGTGCGTCGCCTTACTTGGGTTTCGCTACGGAAAGTGGTCTTCATCCATTTTCCGCAACTCCTTAGTCATAATGAGTAGCAAGGGCAAGGAGTATCCTTTTGGATTTAAGCATAGCTAACCAATTCAAAGTCTCATCATAGTCAATTCTTTGTTTAGACAAGCCAACCATGGCTATAACCTTACTCATTACCTTCCATGTTGATGCTTGCTTTTTGCTGATTCACTTGCGCTCTATGGATTTATACCTTCGATGCAGTTCAGCCAAAGTCCATACTTGGTTGACACATGGAATCCATTCTAGACTTCATGGATTCAAGCCACTTGTTGGATACAGACTATTTATAGATTCATCGTAGGTAGTAGGCTCTGTCGGAGGCCTCTATCAGGCAATACGTCTCATTGTTCACTAATGAGAAATCCACATTTCTCCAGAACAATATGTATCCTACTTATGCTATGATGTGCTTGTATTTAAGAAGGATCGACTGCTACTTCATCAACATGAATCTTGACCTTAGAATAAACCCGATTGATGCCGCATCTATTTGAGCACTTTAAAACTTCACCAAGTTCATGCTTGCTCCATTATATTCTCTTAGAAGAAACTCTTTCTCTATAGAACAACATGCTCGAGGCTCAAGCAACCTTTGTTCCAAAGTGTTGTTGAATTGATATCCATTTGTTTCTTTAGGATATCCTACAAACAGACACCTACAGTTTAGCTTCTAAACATCTAACATAGTTAAGCTTCTTATAATTTGGATAACCTCCATACTTTTAGGTGAAAGATAGGGATGTAAAAGTAACCTCCAACTAACTAGTTTGACCTTGTTTAACTCTTAAACAATGGTCTCACGTGCTTGAATCTAAAGGGATTTGTGTAGGTCTGTCTTGCCCATCATAGACCTTACCAAGTCCAATAAGGTTTAGTTTGTCCTCTTAGCGCCACACCACTTGATGCGGCGTGTAAGGTGGAGTCCATTGGGATAAAGTCTCATTATCCCAGAGATAACTTAGAAACTCTTGGCTTAAGTATTCACCACTTGGTTCTCATCTAAGTGATTTTATACTTCTCGAAACCGTTCTCCCTTCACTGAATTCTCTTAACTATTGAACGGATTAAGATTTATATATATCTCATAAGATACAAGTACCCATAAGCGTGAATGATCATGGTAAGGTAACTAAGTAAGTAGATGAAACCAACTACGGCATGTGGACATTGGACCTCATACATCTTTATATAGTAGGTCTAATGAGGTCCAGACATATTCACCATTTCCGATAAACGCTTAGCCATCTTTCCTAACATGCAAGATTCATTTGTCAAATGAATAACAGTAAATGACCCCAAGCTACCACTCTTCTAACGTCATGTGTCTCACAACATATGGCCAAGGTGACAATCTCTTAAAAATGATGATTTCATGTATCTCCTCTTACCTTTTCACATCCATTAACATTTAAATTGGATTGGGCATATCTAATATAATCATGTTGCTTAATATACCACTAGCATAAGACTTCCAATAAAATGATTTCTTATTCAAATAAAAACTAAGTGATAACAAATAATCTTAGGACTATGGCCAAATCGTAAATTTAAACAAGATCACTAGGGGTTTAACATAAGTAAATATGTGCTTTAACTCTTGCACCATTGCTAACTCAAGGTCGGACTCTCCCTTTGAAAGCAGGCTTCCTCTTGTTCCTTAGGCCCTACGTATAACACCCGAGTCGAGGAAGGTGTATGGTACGTGTAATCGTGAAAGTTAATATGTCTGCGAGTTTCCTTAATTACTTAGTCTGCAATGGCATTTTGAAAGTTAATTTTTAACGATGAAATTGTAAAGTTTTGAAAATTGTAGCACTTTACAATTAAGGAAAGTGGAGGGTTGAAAGTACAAATCATGGAGGCTTTAACTAGTAAAAGTTGTCATTTTCTTGAGACTTGCAATGAAAAGAAAAAAATCAACCCATTTGGGGAAGAAATGGCCATCAGCTTCACTTAGAGGGAAGGTGATGATTTCTTTAACTTTTCTTGAGTTTTGCAAGGTTTTGATTCGCCAGAAGGTGGAGAAGCGAGTTGATGCATCAATTAAGCAGAGTTACTTCATTTGGGCAAGAATCAAAAACAGGAAAAACCAAGGTTAGTAATTCTCTACCATGAGAAACTTGGTTATTTTAAAGATTAATGCATGGGTTTCTTTTGCTCCTTGTATGTATCACCTTATTATTGATTGATTTCATAGTTTGGGCATGATTTCTAAAGTGAATTCTACAAGTTAGGGTTTAAGGGTATAGATGCCCACCATGTGTTTAATTTATGGCCCTAAGTGAAATCTTAACTTAAGAGATTAAGTGGTTGGCTTGAAATGTTATTGGAGTGGTTAATTGTAATTTTCTATCTTACGATTGGTTTGGAATTCCCAACTTTGTCAAGTTGAAGGGCATTTTGAGGTTTTCCTTTAGAGTGCCATTTAAGCACGGATTTAAGGTCCTAAGTGTCTATAGATTTGATGCCGGAATCGATAGGAATTGAAGTGGTTTTTTTTTTTTTTTTTTTGGATAGTGTAGGAATTATTGCCAGGACCATTGCAAGCCTGAGAATATCACACCGAGCCAGCAAGGCTACTAAAAAACAAAGAAAGCGGACAGCACCTCTGAGAAACTTAGGAAAGGGCATCGACCAGTCTGAACTCCGCCCCCTGAAGCATACGAAGCTGATAAGCCACTCAGCAATAATCCCCAAACGGGGCAATAATCAAACCGACGACATCTTAGACTGCATCTACCAACATCAGCCCGGGCAACGGAGAACAAAAAACATAATCTGACCATAGATCAGAACCCAAGAACAATACACGAAGCCAGTTGCCACCATAGATACGAAAGTCGAGACGGCACCTCCACAAGCACATAGGAAGGGGCACCGATACAAACAAATAACCACAGGAAGCCATGACACAGCTAAAACAGAACCTACGCCCATGTGAAAAAGGCTTCAAGGGAGCCAGCCGCAACCAATCACAAACAAGCCTCGAGGAATTTGCTTAAACGATATTGAAGCTGCGCGATGTACCACACGTAGGCATTACACTATCAGGCGCAGGAGCATGACTTTCTTATAATAAGGCTGCTTGATCCAATGTCGCAAACATGGGCAGACAGCGAGGATACCCAAGCCCATTGTGCTTTCAGTTGGGTGACTGCTCCAGCGAATCTGACCGTCGATGCGGCAAGGGATCTGAAGCAAAACCGATAAAATCGGAACGAGGGCCCGATCGGATAAACGATGATCGCTGCGCGTCTTCTCACCTGTCACCAAGGCACCCGATCATGGAAAGGGGCGAGCAGATCTCGGTAGTGCCAGTCTGAATCCGGTCGGGTTGAATCGGAGATGGCTTGCCGAGGAGCGTCGGTAATAATGGCGTTCGCGGCGTCTCGAGAAAGCGGCTCCGGCTGCGCGATGAAGGCGTCGTCGTTAAGACTACATTTACGTCACCACATTGGCTGGATCTAGATCCGGCTTCGGCTATGACGAGATCGGGACTTGACCGCTGCCGTCTCATTCAGGCTCACGGCCGGATTCCGATGAGTTGGATCTGGCGGCCGGATCTATACACCCGTGGATCTCCGACCGGCGAGCCACGGTGCCGAGCCTCCCGGAGCCACCCTTGGCGCCGTCATTTGTAAGTTCTTCGATAAGGTAGCTTTTGCCAGTGGCCGGCCCCAGCTTCTGCGTTATGCAGCCACTCGCCGGCGGCCCTCTGGGTTAGTATCACCCTTGGCCACATGCGCTTGAAGGTTTTTGGGGAAGACGACTCCACTACGCACGAGTTAGGCTCGAACTCCGAGACCTCCCTGCAGAATACCTGCGCCACAGGGACAAGACTTTGTGGATTAAAACTAAAAGGTAGGAATTAGAAAGCTTTGCCAGTGACCGGCCCCACCGCTTACGGCCCCATGCCCAGAAGAGCCTCATGGCTGGCCTGGGTTAGTATGCAAGCTTGGCCTTTACCGGCTTGAAGGTTTTTTTGAGAGGCGGCTCCTCTCACTGCTGATTAGGCTCGAACTAGGCCTCATCACGGGAATACCTCTGCCTTGCCACGGGACAGAGACTTCATTGGTTGGTTAACAAAAAGATTACTGACCTTACTGTTCTCAAGATTTACTAGTATGTTTTTGGCGTAGGGGTAAAACGGTCATTTATTTTTCAGATTTTCCTTTAAATATGCGGTTAGGACCACAAAGAGAGTGTTTTGTGGCGAGAGTTGGTATTATTACGCATCGTAGCAAAATTTAAAAAATTGAAGCTCTCTGGCCGAATGGTATGTGGGGAAGAGTGGGAGAAGTAGTTAGTCCATTTTGACTTGAATTCTAAACCTCGGCTTGTAATGTAGCCTGTCATTCGTTTGAAACAGGATAAGGATAGCTTAGAATTAAGCTTTGGAAAAGTTTGCAAAATAAAGTCTGGTTTTGAAGGGCTTTTTGTGCTCGAGGGTAATTTGTTCATTTTGGCTTTATATAAATGTTGTGTGACCTAATGCTTGACTTCAACGTGTGGTGCCGTTAAAATCCAAATCCGTTTCAAAATAGTGGCTGTAAGCCCATTAAGTTTTATGCGATTACGTGAGGGCGATTAATGTTTTCGCACATCATTCTCACCCAGGTGTGCGGGGTAAGTAAGGCGGAGAAATTGTAAAAGTCATGCTCCAACTATTTATAAACGAGAGAAGGTGAGTGTTCTAAACTTTATTTCTCAATACTAGTGTATTGTTTACTCATCGTTCACGATTTGTATGTTATGGTTTGATTTGTTCAGCCATGATTTAAAGCTTATGGTTTGATTTGTTAAACTTATATTTTATAAAACAACCAACAACTTAATGTGGTTTATTTAGCAAACAAAAGAAATTATATTTTATAAGTTAGGCCTTAAATCCTAGTCTTATGGCATTAGATTGAGGAGTGTGTCTGCAGAATCTGCGGGGAAGTTAGACATGATTTCATTGCATTTCCTGTTGCCTGATCGACAACTTGGCTCATGCATTAGGGCATGTTAGAGAGGAGGATATTAGCACAATTTGGAGTATATAGAGTTAAGCCAGCGTTAGCTTATTATGTGGTGATGGAGCATTCCCACCCATAATTCTTAGAATAGGTGATGTGGACACGAGGTCTTCCGCCGACATGACCAGGAACTCAGTTTCCCATGTTGCAAGTGCAGTAAGCAAGAAAAGGCCTTCGATTAGTTGATCATTATATTTATAAGCATTTTTACATCGGCTTAAAATCAATCAGCGATAAGCAAGCAAGCATTTTACGAAAAGTGTTAGAAGCATAACAAAGCAGCAAGGTTTTCTAAAAGTCATTTTCACAAAAATGTTTTACAAATTTTGTTTTTCATTTTCAGAAAAAGCAAGCCTTTTATAAAGCATACACTCACTGAGCTCTTTTTAGCTCATTATTTTCCTGTTTTAAAATTTATTTTAGGGTAAAGGTACAGGACGGGACATATCAGGTCCTCGACTTTGATTACTACCCAAAAGTGTTATTTTACACCTAGGTAATACAAGTTTTTGGTACTTTTTGTTGTGCTAATCAACTAATTAACCCAATTGGCATGTTAGGACCTAAGCAAGGCTCTTGTCAAATTATGTGGCAAGTTTTGTTGTTTTTGCAGGCTATTTGTTCCAAAGTTATTGAGTCAGCTCAATCATGAAGAAGCCAAGATGAACTCAGAGCTGCAATGAAAGCAAAAGAAAGAAATGGAGCAGGGCTATGAAATTTTCGTAACCTGCAAAATTTCGCAAGTTGCGAATTTTCGAAACCTGCGAATTTGCCATTTCCCTCACATCGTGTTCATGTTGTTTGACTTTTTTGACTTTTACATTTGTAATTTTGTGTCTTCAAATTGTCCCTCTTGTAATAGTGATTAATTCAGGCTCTTTTGTAATTTTGCTTGGCCGGGGGACAGTATTTAAGTCCCAGAAACATCAATGTAAGTAGGAACCCTTTTTTGCTCATTAATAAAATTTACGAGGCGGGGAACCTTTCGCGGAGTTCTGGCTCTTTCTTATCAATTTCTCTCATTTTCCCTCACTTTCTCTCCCTTTCTCACTAGCCAAATACCCTTCGAGGATGACAACTTCGGAGGATGAGCCTGTAAGAAACCCTTCTTCCTTGAGGAGAAGAATTCTTGGTGCGAGATCAGAGGCAACTTTGGAGTTCTCATGGTTTTCTACCACGGATGCTCGATGGCGGAGTTTTGTGTTTCATTTTGAACTCCTATATTTCGTCCCTTAGATTCACAGCAAATGATATATTTGGTAATCTTTTGGGATTCAGGTGGATTAACTTATTCCCTTGATCGGGATTAAATTCAGATTACCATCTATTAATCATTGGAGGTGGTCGAGGAGTATTTTTCAGCTATTGAGACCATTGATCTTGGTAGTTACCATTTTTCAAAAGGATAGTTATTAGGGTCAGTTTTATAGTCACATGAAGATCCAGTTCGAGGTACACATAGGTCATCCTCCCAGTAGCGAGGAAATGACCCTGGAAACCCTTAGTTGCCCTAAGAATCCAACCCCAGTGACCTAACACTTCAAGGAGTTTTATTTTACATTTTATTTCATTTCAGTTTCAGTTTCCACCATCAAAACCCATTGTTTTTATGAAAACCCAAAATCCAAATTGAATTCACCATTTTGAACCTCACTGCAAATCATTTGTGCGAAGAAAACCCATCCACAGTGTTGACCACTAGAACCCTTTGTCTATGATAGCCATGCTACCGCATAGGAGGAATTAGGTTATAAATTTTGTTGATTTCGGAAACCCTCCATGCCATGAATGAAATGGCGTCGTTG
Source organism: Tetrastigma voinierianum (assembly GCA_016808115.1). Classification (NCBI taxonomy): domain Eukaryota; kingdom Viridiplantae; phylum Streptophyta; class Magnoliopsida; order Vitales; family Vitaceae; genus Tetrastigma; species Tetrastigma voinierianum. Next base: position 204,259 of record JAEQBH010007857.1, on the reverse strand, counting down.
CCGGGGATGGTGCCTTAGTGCAAGTGATGAACTGTTGAACACTTGTGATCCTCTGTGCCGATATTGATGAATTTACTTTTTATTTTTACATTTATAATTTTTACGTCAGTTTGTTCAATTTTGTTTCCACTTGTTTATTTTTTTAGCTAACATTACCTTTTTAGGTAGAATTGTTTTCTTTTTCTTGTTGGTGTTGCCTGTTTTCCGGTGAAATTCTGCATATTTAGTGGTAGAATTTTGGGAGCGGGTTAGTGAGTCAGGTCTCCCACGAGGAACCAAAGCTGTTGATCTCAAACATGGACCAAATGGAACACCTAGAGGGAGAGCAACATAGTCAGTACCTAGTGGAGGGAAAGCCTAGTGCATATAAATCCATGAGGGATTATAGACACTCTCCATGGGTGAGTGCACCTTTCTGCACTGTTCTTCCAACTAATGCACCATATGGCAGTGCTTATAACCCTAGTTGGGGGAACCACCCAAATTTCTCTTGGAAGCAGAAGACCTCCACGATATTATGCTTCTTCATCTCGGCCTCAGCCACACGGATTAACCTCTCGAGTTGAACAAGCCATTCCCAGACCTTAGCAAGAGTCGGTGGTACGACTGTGTGGAAAAAGAAAAAGACAATCATTTTTCAATTAAGTCAAAAATTGACAGCATGGAAAACAATATGGACAAGAGAATTGATGGACTTTAAAGCGAAATTGATCAGAAATTTGACAACCTGCAGAAATCAATTTTAAGGCTTGCCAATCAACAACATGTTTATCCAGAGGAAGATAATCCAGAGGAAGAGTGCCTGATTGACACCATGGTGGAGGAGCATTGTCAACGGCGGCTTCTGAATTTGATAGAGAATTTTGCTGAATGATACGAAATGTTAGTAATTCCTCGGACATTTGGTGTTGTTGTATCAATAAGGAAAGAAAAGCAATCTCCCCTCATTGCTGAAGCTAAAGGAAAACAGTATGAGAGGAAGAAGCGACAGAGCCCCAAAACTAGCTCTTATTGCTTCCCCTTAGTTCCTTTGCCACGACAACACCCTCTCTGACCTAATGCATCCTGCCTATATCTGTAGGCACATTCAACTTTGAAACACCTACGCTAAAGATCCCATTTGCACTACGTACAATACTTTAAAGTGTAGCCAACATTCAAACACGCACATCAAAGACATTGGCACTCATACTGCATGGCATAGTGGATGGCTCTTACCGTCTTAGTTCAGATTTGGAGCACCTGAACCTCAATAATTCCACCAGCTCCATCAGTTCTTCCAGAGCCACCAGACAAGGCCTGAGAAACTGGTTTGAGTCGACTCAGTCTCCCATGAGACTGTAGAGTTCACTCACTTTTTGTTTTGATTTTTATTTATTTTATTTTTCTTTATTCAATTTGTCTCTTTAAATTTTCTCTAATTTTAAGTTAATCTTTGTTTTCTAGCTTATTTTTTACGCATTTTTATTGAGTTTTCCACCTTTATTTTTGCTGTTTGTGTCAAATTTTTACAGTAGGGAGGTCCAAAGTTTAGAGAAAAGAGCCAAAAATTTCGTAGGGGTTGCAAAATTATAATTTATGTGATTCTGAAATTCTCAACCCCCTTTATAACGACTTACAGACAGAATTCACAGAAAAATAAATGACAACACCTATAACAAGCAGTGTTAGTAAAAACAAATCATTTATTTTATTCATATATTAAAAATATATATTTTAAAAATTATATCACTTAAAGTCTGACGTGAGAATTTTTAATGACAACCCCCTTACCCTAATTTTTGCTCCCATTTAGTTTTGCTATCTTTTTCATCGAACTCAGTTTTGATAAGGCTAGTATCGTTGAAAGAGATTAAAGTGTAGAATCTAAATATAGCTAGAAATAATATTTTTTAGATTATTATAAAGGTGTAATTACTAAAATGCTTTCCAACATCACTTTTTCCCTCTCTTTTCTTCTTCTAGCGGTTCATTTTGAAGCCCCGAATGGGTGAATAAGGTCTCGATGGAAAGCTTGTGAAGTCTCATATCCAACAATGGGTACATTTCATCAAAAGGAGAATATCATTTCCTCCTTAAATTTCCATTCCATAGCCACATTGAGAACATTATTGGTGTGGTTAGGGAGTAGGAAGGAAGTGTTGTTTTATGTTTTTGAGCAAGTCTTTTTGTTTTAATTGAATGGCTTGCTAGTTAGTTTTTTTTTTTTACAATATAGTTAATATTTTTAGTTTCTAGTTCATGCTTTGATTAATACGATTTTGGAAAAAAAATTTTGTAATGTGACACGTTGGCCATGAGAAATTGAAATTTTGTTCCAATGTTGTTGATGTTAGAATTGTGTTATGCCTAGTTGAGTTGATAACATGTTGAAATTCTTATGGCATTCGACCTTTTTTTCTTCCACATTGAACTAACCACACACTGTGCACATTAGATTTCATTTATAGGCTGAAAAATTGTCTTGCCTTCTAAGCCCTGCAAAAGTCCAGCCTAGTACCTTTTACCACCTTTAATGGGTCGGGACCCCTAAATAAAAAGACCAATGAGTCTTTCAAAAGAAAAAGAAAAGAAAAGAAAAGTTGTGACGCTTTGTCTTGAAATCAAAGCACGATCTGAGGGGTATATGGCGAAAGTCTTTAAAGCCTAGTGCCCTAAGCCAACAAGTTAGGAGCCACCGACTTTGTACTCGTTACATGGGTGAATAGGTAGAGTTTAGAAAATTGTAGGTGCTGGAGTTTTGAACTCATTAAGAGTCCGGGGTGAAACCTGAAGAGTTAGTGGTCGAAAGATCCTTATGACTTGATGCCCTAAACCTTAATTGGTTGGGAGTCATCGGTGGACCCCCGTTACATGAACACTTGTGAGTTCGATACCCTCAACATTGCACCCCTACAACAAAAAAAAAAGAGTTGTGGAATAAAAGAGGGTCCTGATCTATTGAGGTTGGTTAGCCTGCTAAGTTTAGACAAGAGCTATGTTAGGGGGGGAGAACAGCTTGACAGTTTATTTTTGAAACCTAATCAAATCAAACACTTAGGTTTTTGTGGAAGGTTTTAGGTTGGTTCTCTAGGAGTTGACACTATTTTGATACTTGAATTTTCATAGCACTTATTCTTCTTGTGACAGTCATTGGGTAGGATTTTGATGACTCTTGCTAAAGGTTAGGTTTTATCCCCTCCTTACTTTTGAAAAAAAAAAATTTGTTTTGCGGATATATAGCAAATCATGCTTTTGATTGCTCTTAACCTTTCATTGCTAAGGGACTAGCAATGTGTCGGTCTAGAGTTAACTAGTTACTACTAAAAAATTGTATTTTACACCCTTGTGTCGGTTTTGAGCACTTTTTGTGTAGTAATCGACCTAATTAACCCAGTCGGCATGTTAAGGACCTAGCAAGGCTACTAATCAAATTTTGTGGCAAGTTTCATTTATTTTATGAGGCTAATTTGTTCCAAAGTTATTGGTCGACTCAATCATGAAAAGCGAGATGAACTTCAGAGCTGCGATGCAAAAGCGAAAGAAAAATGGAGCGAACTCTGAAATTTTTCGCAACTTACACTAAAATTCTGAATTACAATTTTGCAACTCTTGAATTTGCCATTGTTGTGCCGCACTGTTCATATTGTTTTGACTTTTGACTTTCTACTCTAATTTTTTGTGTCTTCTGAGATTGTCCCTCTTGTAATGGTGATTAATTCGGGCTCTTTTGTAATTTTTCTTGTAGGGACAATATTTAAGTCCCAAGCATCTATACTTCAGGAATTCTTACTGCTCGTGTAAAATTTATGAGGCGGGAACCTTTTCCGGCAGTTCCCATCTTTCTCAGTTTCTCTCATTTTCCCTCACTTTCTCTCCCTTTCTCAGCGAACACCCTCAGGGATGACCAGCTGAGAAGGATGAGGCGTCCTAGAAACCCTTCCTCCTTAGAAGGAGAAGGCTGCTAGTGCAGGATCCGAAGGTAATAGGAGTTCTCATGGTTTCTCACCAGGTACTCACAAGCATTTTTGTGTTTCTGTTTAAGACTCTATGTTGATCCTTGAACTCACCTTGAATGACCTATATTTGGTAATCTTTTAGGGTTCAGTGGATGCTTATTACTAGATCAACTGAGATTCATTAGTTACCATCTATTAATCATTGGAAGGTGATCGAAATATTTTCACTAAAGACCATTGATCTTGAGTGATTACCATTTTTCAAGGATAGTTAACAAGATTCAGTTTATAAGTCACATGAATGAAGTCGTTCAGGGAAATTACTATGGGTCATCCTCCCGACACGAGAAGGACCTTGGAAATCCTCCAATTGCCCTAGGAATCCAACCCCAGGTGACCTAACACTTCAAGGAGTTTTATTTTACATTTTATTTCATTTCATTTTTCGAGTTTCCACCATCAAAGCACAAATTTTTATGAACCCGAAATGAAATTAATTCATCATTTTGAACCTCTTACCAAATCAATTTGTGCGAAAAACTCATCATGTGACCCTAGAACCACTATCTTCTGTGATCATGCTACCACATAAGAGGAATTAGGTTATAAATTTTGTTGATTCTAAAAACCCTTGGTGCCATGAATCAGTCATCTAGTTATATGTGTTGTATTTACTCACTATTGTAGATATTTGTAAAGAAAGTGTAACTAACTTTTGTAAGAAAATACTTTGAACGTGTATAGTTGTGCATACGTATGTATATAGTTTTGTTTATGAAAATGTGATAAACCGGGCTCTTGAAGAAGTGTTGTTGGTTGCCATATTTTAGAAGTGTAAATTGTATTTAAAGATTTAAGGACATGTCCTATATACAGCTGTTATGCTACCGAAATTTTATAAAATCACATGTGTAGAAAAGAAATTTTTTATACAGGTTTTCAACAAACAACCATGACTTAGCTTCACGGGATTCTGATCGTTGGGTATCAGGTTGGGAGTTTACGTGGGGTTCAGGCACATCCTTTACTTCAGTAGGGGTAGAGTGCGAATCCTTTGCATATCAACCCATATATATGAGCCACAAGCAGAGTATCATATACCCATATCTTTGTCGGGAGAAACAATATTAACCTTAATGACATAAATACCAAAAGTAGATGGAGCATCATTTTTCTTACAATTTATAAAAATGACCTTGCCAGTTTCCACTCTTTTTAAATGTGATCATCCTCATGATGGAAGAAAAATTCCTTCTGGGTAGTCTCTTTGGCCTTCTTCTCATCGATTTTCACTAAGCTATTTTGAGCAAAGTTGATAAGATCTGTGTAGCGGTGGACATGATGTTTTTCATCTATAGTTAAGCTGGCTTGTGCCAAAACTCTCGGAAAATTAGCCGAATCAAAGTCTACACTAAATTCAAAGTCCATCCAATAACTTGATTGATTCCGACCTCTTAATGTATTCATACGGGGATGTCCCATATCTATCTTTGAGCTTCAAAAAGTTGTTCAACGACTTTGAACCTTTCGATTCTTGCTTGTTCATTCTAGTTCCCTTAAATGGCGTGCGATGGAATATGCATCTACAACCTCATACTACTTTGATCTGCATTAGATGTTGAATTTTTTAAAGGAGCCAACGAGTAAATTATCGTTATGGTCTATTTGGAAATTTTCGGACTCAGGATGACGAAATGGACCTCACCGTAGGATTCATCTCGTGAAATATAGTTACCCAAACAAATTTCATTGAATTTTGATATAGTCGTATTTTGATTTTGGGCGTGCGGTGTGGACCCCAAAAAGCGGATTTTAGAAAAATCTCGAAGTGGAAAATAATTAAGTAAGTTTAAAAAATGGTTTGAACCCAGAAGCCGAGATTAAAATAAATTATTTTGGGGGTAGAAACAAACTGGTTGGCATAAACCCGTGAGCGCAACGTGGACCTTGTCTTCAAAGCAAGATGGTGAAGTCAAATTTGAGACGGGAGGAGCTCATTTCCTGTTGTTGTTCTTCACGGTGAAAGAAGATTCGAGAAATCCAACATTCTTTCTCGATCCACGAAGAGTTAATTGATCGAATTAAATCGGGCCGAAAACCCAAAGTTCATCTACTCGATAGGGCTATGCGTGAATCTGAAAACATGGGATTGCAGTTCAAGTAAAGGTTTGGGAAATCAAGGTTCAAGTTTAGGAATTGTCCATGGGACTTCCCTAGAGTTTCTTCGCTCTGAGTGATTCTTCCTACTTTTGTTTATTTTCCACTCTAAAAGCTGTTTTGTTGTGTTTTTACACCCCTAAGGAAACTGTTGATTGGTTTTCTGCCCGTGGGGGCTGACTTTGGATATGTTTTTGCCTAAGGGGTTATTGGCACGTTGGGTTGTAGGAGTCTTGCCTATTTTGACCCATTATATCAGAATTTGGGACTGATTTTCGGTTGGAAAAAGAATTGTCCACCATGGAAATTGTGCTTCACAATTATGAACTTGATGTTAGGTTTTGAATCACCCAAGTGGACCTCTATAGCTCGAATGGTTCATTTTTCGGGCATATAGTGGCCTGTTTCAACCCCACACCTTGTCCGAATTTAGGACAATCAGTTTCGATTAGGTGAAATTTAGATAGTATTCTACAAAACTGGCTAGTATTGAAAATTGATGTTAGGATTATGAATCATCAAATTTGACCTCTATAGCTCAAGTTATGGTCCATTTTGGGAGGCGCCACATGCTGCCTATTTTGACCCTACTCTTGTCAGATTTTAAGGATTGATTTTTGTTTATAAGAGGGAATTTTGATTAGTGTTCTTCATGGAAATTATAGTTTCATCTATAAGCTTAATGTGAGCTTTTGGAATCATCGAATTTGGATCTAATTCAGAGTTATGGTCCATTTTTAGAGCTTCTGACTTAAGGTTGTTTAATGGTTTGTGTCCGGATTTTTAGAGCCCCAGCCCCAGGAGACTAGTTTACGAACTTGTGACACCTAGCCGAGTCCGTTGACGACCCGTCGACCGGAATACTGGTGAATGTCGAGGTGACGACCCTGCTCACGAAAATCGGTGATGCTCACGCGTGCGGGAGCTCTGCCCCGAAGAACCACTGTCCCGACATCAGCATCATAAGATATATATACCTTGAGTAAGCAGCCCTTGGGCCATCTGACAATACTCATCAATATGCATCTTCTACACCATAGTTTAAGAGTTAAATAATTTACTCTTATACAACATATATTAAATTACAACAATTCTATTACATGTATCAGCTAAAACACCAAAGCCACAGCTTGGCTTTTAGTCTCGACCTCACAGGATGGAGTAATCTCTAAATGCTCTTTATGCACAAATATTCTCTGTTCCTTGACGGGGTGAGGTTAATGCAGTAGTGGAATCACCTAAATGGGTTGCTCTCCTTTAAGTGCATATGCAATGCTCGATGTAACCACGCTCAAGTAAATCGTGATCCTACTTGAATGTCACTACATGACCAGCCCATGTCAGAGTCCTCACCTGAGCTCCTGCACTGCCTAATACCATGAGAAAAATGTCACTTTTCAAAACAAAACTTGTTGTTTTTTAAATTTACACTAAGTGTCGATAAAAATATGGGACTGGCCTCTCAGAGGCGAATGTGTTGGGAGCTTTCAGCTCGGTCATGGTCCTCATCAAAATGATACATTGGTTTCTCCAAACCATTCTCTCCCGAAAATCATCCTTTGAAATTCCTTTTCTGCCAATCATATTCGTTTTTAATCCATGTCATGCACTCACTAATTTCTAGGTTACGGTGCATGAAATGCGATATGTCATTTCAACACAATTTATACAACACATGCTAATATATAACGGGGATACTCACATATGCATGAATTCATCCACACAAACATGTTATGCCATTTCTGATATTCACGAAATTAACAGGCTGTTGAAACGAGCAATTCAATTTGAATTACTCAACCAAACACATTTTCTCACAATATAAGGCGTGAATACTATTCACATGAACAGTGAAACCCTCGGGTTACTATTCACGGCCAATCACTAAACATCAGTTCCACTTTGTGAGCAATTCTCTCCTTCGCCTCTTACATTAAATTTATGCTACAAATTATACCATGTAGCCCAAACAATCCATGAATGATCCTGGTTGTCAATGGAGACTCAAAACTTCCCTCCTCGGTTCAAGATTTGGGACCGAATCAACTTTATTCGTTCAGGCCTCAAGCCAGCGAAACATCACAAGCTCTTAATCCCGAGAGTAAAACAAGTAGGATAAAACTACCTCACATGGTTTGTCAACTCATAATCGAGTCACCCCACACACAATGGAAGAAGCCATTTGTGTAAGAGCAACTTTCTTTTTTGCTCAGAAGAATTCCGGCAGGTTGGATCGCGTGGACGTTTTGAGACAAGTCACACTCTCTCACTAAAAATCAAAGCTACTGTAAGTTTCTCCCTTCGCGTTTTCTTTTGGTCTTTTGAATAAAGGAAGCGACAATTCATGTTTTGTCCTTATTATCATTTAAAAATTCGAAATGTAAATTAGTGTCGCATTTTGGATTTTGACATTTGTAAAACTTTATCTTGGCCGTCCATTTTGATCATCTCTCTTCGTGAAACTCATGTCACATGAGTACATGTTATTAGTGACTTTTGTCACATCCACGTGTCGTTCTGACACGAAGTCGATACCACCGAAAAACATGAAATCCGATGATCTCGGTCGACGAAGTCGAGCTAGATTTCGGATGATTCAATGGTAATCATTTCATCATCCGAGATCTAGAAAAATTTTGGGTTTTGACCAAAATTACGATTTTACCCTTTTTCGAAGAGTGAAAATTTTCTGGTCTTACAAGAACGTGACCAAGTCATCTCTTTTAGTCCACTACGTTTATTTTGAAATGAAATATTTAATATCGATTATGAAAAACTCACCAATTTATCATTAAGCGGGAGGCGAAGAAGAAAAAGCGCGAAAAATGCGGAAATAAAGTGGATAAAATTGACGATTGTGAAGCGAAAGGAAAAGAAATGGCTAAGTCATTGATGCGATTTTGGGGTTCTGACCAGTTGAAGATCGCGGCGAGGATATGGCCTCAGAAAGTAAACACTGTACATGAGAAGTACGAAAGAAATGGAGTTGATGTCATGACGTGGTGAAGTACGTGACATCGAAACCAGAATTAAGCCTCCCAAAGTCATGAGAAGATGTGCGACGAATGCGTGTCGTGACATCAGAGCGGTTTCCCGTGGAGACTTGTGAAGGCATGATGTGATGTCGCGGCGTGGATCGAGATGCGACATCTTAAACTTGATGAAAACACGTAGATCCTATATGATTAAATCATCACGACAAGGTGATGTCGCGACATCAAAAAAAAGACCGATTAATCTTTGCTAAAGCGTGACAAGATGTCTCGTAATTGATATCGTGACGTCGAGCCATCGAATAAAGGCGAAATGAGTAGCGTCACGATGGGGTGATCGCGACATCAAAAAAACATCAGAGTGAAGCGCAAGCCATAAGTTGATGTCGTGACCTCGAGATGAAAGTCGCGACCGCCAGAACGACCGGTCAGATGCGAGCCATAAGGGATGCTTGGCGACAAAGGTGTGGTATCGACAGCATGAAGCGACCGATTGAAGCCTACAGGTTCCATGAATGATCTTGTGGCGTGAGGCGATGTCGCGTTTATCAGAAGACATCTCGATTGAAGCTGCGGATGACAAGGTAGAATTAAGTGACAAGGTATCACGTCGCGACATCGGGGAGAACAATTTGAAACTGCCAAAGGCGTGAGAAGATATCGTAAACAGATGGTGATGTCAGCGACACCAGAATGACTAAATCAAGGCTATATGGTATGCTGGCCGGAAATTAAGCGGCGTGGGATCAGTCGCGACCTCGATGATAATCACGACGAATGAAGTCGCGACTTGAGCGATAACGGGCTGAATACTCTACGATCCTGATGAGCTACATTGGGATTAGGGCCCGATTTGGAACCCTATAAATACCACGACTATCCGACTCATTAAAGCGACTTAGCGACCCTGGGACGAAGATCTGGATAAGTACGAGAAAACTCCAATTTTTTTAGTTTTCTTTCTTTGTTTTCTTTCTTTATTTTTATGTTTCCGTCGTTTTTTTTAGAGTAGATTAGTTTTCATACCCTTTATTTTTGTTCATTTTCTGGAATTGGATGTAATCGTTTTGCGAAGAAGCTGAATACAGAATGCAATTCTTTTCAAATTTTCTCACAGAAGGGCGGAATTGATTCTGAAGTCTAAGATTGGTTTATCCGGTTCAAATCGCGATATTCTTATGATCGGAGAATCTTTGCGATTATTATGAACCGATGTCGAGGAACCCGGCTTCAATATATGAATGCTGTTGTGAACTTTTATCTTTCCTATTGTTGTTTCCGACAAATCATAAATTCGGTTTATGAATTTATTCTGATTTGAGTTTAAGTTCGATCTAAATATCGAGTTTCTTATATAATCTGATTGTTTCATTGTTACGTTTCAAGGAGGTCTCACAAGTGACACAGGAAGACATTCACAGGCTATAAGACATCTCTTAATAGGTATATTAACTATTTTGATCTATTTGTGCTTTAATGAGTTTACTTGGATAAATCACTCTTCTCGCTTGAAATCAGGCCAGAGTCGAGCGAGTTATCCATTTTAAACAAACAAAGAAGTTCACCTCAATTCGGATGGTGATGCCATTCCCAGGTGTTAGCTGAGATCTAATCAGAAGGGTGATCTATTCTAATTTCGAGGAAAACAACTGGAAATTGTATATCCTTGCTTGACTAGATAACTTGGGAGCTAAGGTTTCTGATCCACAAAATGAGTATGAGTATTGCAAAGAAAAATACCCGAGGAGTTAGGAAGTCCTTGTTAACAAGTGATTTATCTAGTTCCGTATTCGAGAGAATCAGGTCAAGATTAAGTAATGAGGAAATGTGAAGTTTGGGAGGAGAGTTCGGTGAACTACTTTAGCCTTGGACCGGTCGAAGCGAAAATTCACGAAAACTTTACAAGTTCTGTGGGAATTGATTCTTCACATGCGTGATCTTAATGTGTTCTCTAAACTAATACTATTCAATTGATGATCATTTCTGACTATCATATTCTTTATTCTTTTTATTCAGTTTATTTTCATTCGATTATTTTCTTATGTTCATTTAATTTTCCCGGCGCATAATCTTTAGATTCCACTATCATTTTTATGGTCCAAATAGTATGGAGCTTGAGTAGTCGGGAATTAGTTGATTTAAAATTCGTGAGATCTACGTGGGATCGATATCTGGACTTAAATCCATTTTATTACTTGTTGACCTGTGCACTTGCAGAATAGCAAATCAAAACAAAGCTTTGAAAATGACTTATTCTAAGAGATTTTTGTTTTACATATTATAATTTCCACAAATTTTATGGCAAGGTTGCTGGGGATTAATTAATAGTCCATGGGTAGCAGTGTTGTAAATTTTGTGTGTGTGTTTTGATTTGTCAACAACTTGGTTCGAAACTATTCTATGGTCTATTATGGCTTGTTGTGTGGAATGTTTTATGGGCATCTCTATGCCACAAAGCAGTGTAGGATCAGGATTCTCATTTCTTAAAGTTTGAATGACATATGTGGTGAAGTAGTGTTCGAGAGTCAATAGGTGTGTCCTAATGTATTGACATGTGATGAGTTTGTGTATGGATGAGCCATTGCACTTGTGTATTGTATGCTATTTATGAACATATTTATGTCCTGATTTGGCACTAGATGATAAAGTATTTCATTGCTTCATTAGTGATGACTTGATGATGTGACCTGTGTATTATTGCAAATATATTGACATGAAATGTATGATAAACTGGAAATTCTATGTTAGATTGATTGTCCATGATGCATGGGTGATATGCATATGAGTAAATTGTCCATATAAATTCATCTCTTAGCATAGTATAGGCACAAAATGGCACATCGCGTTGCATATGCAAAGGGATATCGCATGAAATGGGTGTGAGTGCATAGTATGGATCAACACTGCATTTGATGTTTAGATAATTGGACTGGTATTGTGGACAACGTCCATGAGTCATACGATTATCTGAAAATGAAAATGATATGATAAAAAGCGGATAGATACTTCAGTTCAGGATGAAAAGGCTCGTTGATACGGTTATACATATGTGTCCAACGGTGGCTTGTAAAGTATAGATAGTCTGCAGCTTTGAGGTGAGACCTGAAATTAGCTACCACAAAAAGACATATGGTTTTGAATATAAATGATCATTGAGGTGTAACATCCAAAAAATTTTTGGTTTTAAAAAAAATGAATTTGTTTTGTAAAATGATCATTGGAGTTAATCCAGAAATGGTGGATTTTATCATGTATGGGCTTTGGCATTGTGTGATAGGAGTCGGTAAGGACTCAGGTGTGATGGGAGTCGGTAAGGACTGAAAGGGCATGTAGTCACATAGTTCGAGTCTCATCTCATATCATGGCATGTAGAATTCCAACCTAGGATTGCATAATATTGTTTGAAATGTGTGAATTGTGGAACATGACCATTGCATGTGCACTTAGGTGGGGAGTAACCCTTGTAGGAAGTTTACTCTACTGGGTGTGGCTCACCCTATATGGGAAACATTTTAGGTGTAGGATAGACACCAGTGGACGTTGCTTATTCGAGGCCGCAATTATGAAGAAGGCCAACATGTGGCCTTGTTACCATTTTGTAAAATATTTTGGAACAATCTTATTCTAATATGTAATATTTGTAAGAGTGTCAAAGTCGCTTTATAGATGTTTTAAATATAATTTTTATGTTTTAAATGAACATGGATAAATGGACCGGAGTGTGGTCATTTTTACTCAAAAGTGGACAGATGAGGTCATTGTATTATTATATTGGGCCCTGGATGGGCCATGTTACTATGTTTTGTACATATTTGGATTTTGGATGAAGCTCTTGTACAAAGGAGACTCACCAATCGATTTTGTAAAATTATGGATCCCGATAAATGGGACATAACAGTGCGGTATTGGGTCACACGATATCTATGAGTTTTCCGCAGGTTGATGGTTGGTTAATGGACCCTGGGTTTTGGGGCGTCACAGCTTGGTATCAAAGCTTAGGTATACGAACACCTAGGGCTTGGTGGGGCACATGGATCTGGGGCGTGCGGGTTATGATCTGATACTGGCAGTGCGCGTGGCACCGTTTGATGGAGTCACGGTACCCGACTCACGACTTAGTATCAAGGCATAGGTATGCAATTACCTAGGACTTGATGGGAATGGATTTAGACTATTGCATTCATTGTGCATTTCTTGTTTTATGCTCTAGTATGTTACATGATTGTGTGCTTTCTATTGTGTGAATTATATGAGGGTAAAATGTATATGGAAAAAGAGGAATAGTAGGGTTAGAAAACATAACCTTAGGAGTTCGGAAAAAGAATGAATGGGAAAGTTCGAGATGTTGAGGTCTATTAGTGGTTGGCACATACGATACTAGTTAGAGAGGAAGAGAATGTCTAACCGCATTCGGTAAATCCCAAGTATGGTGGGATTGGGTCAAAGCCTCAGGGACTTGGAGAGGTAATGACATGGGAAGGAGTTCCATAGACTCTTCATGAGCAAAAGTATTTCCCGACCTTATGCTTGACATACAAAACTGGGAGTTCACAAAGTAAAACAAAGAACAATGACTTGATTAACTGAGATGTAGTGGGTTTGAGTTCACTAAGTTAGCTCGTTTTGCGAATGATTATGTGGTCACAAATCTGGCTAAGGTGAGGATATTTGAAGATGGTCTGAAATTGCCCATCCGGGGTAAAATTGTGAGACTTCTCCTACAAAACATGGACTTAATGATCATGACAGCAATGGCCATTGAGAGGGAGGTGGACGATGCACGGAACATCCGGGAGGCGGGTGTTAAAGATGTGTGAAAGATTTGGGCTTAGAGGTTGAAACCTTGGAAAAGCCACTCGTGTGCCAAACTCTCACAGGAACTGGTGGCGGTCTTGATAAGACTCATCGGGATTGTGAGTTAGAAATCTCAGGGATTCTGCTCTCTATGGACCTAAGGGTCATGGACATGTCGGAGTTTGATGTCATCCTTGGGATGGACTAGTGGCTTGACACCCAGTCGTCATTGATTGTGATGCGTAAAGGGTTACCAACTAGCCATCCGATGGTACTTGTTTACATTTGAGGGGATAAGCACGATGATTTACCCCAAGCAGGGTGTCTGCCTGGGCTCTACCTAGGTGGCATGGGCGGGTTGATGGGTTGGTAGAAAGCCTGCAGACGGCGGACAAGAGTTGGGTCTACCTCAGGCGGTTTGTGAGTATGAGGAATTTTTTTTGGATGAACTATGACCATTACTTCCGCATAAAGATGTAGACTTCACCATCGAGTTACACCCTAGTACATCACTTATTTTTATGACTTTGCATAGAATGGCGCGTAACTGTGAGTTGTAGAACTCGAGGTCAGTGCGAGAATTGTTGGATTATTGGCAGGCCACTTCACGCAGGGGCGCTCAATGCGATTGCGAGAAAAGGACAAGACAGCCCGGCTTTGTATAGATTATCGGCAATTGAACAGGGTTATTATCAAGAATAGGTGCCCTTTGTTAAGGATTGATGATTTGTTTGATCAGTTGAGAGGGGTGCAGGTTTATTCCAAGATAGATCTCCTCATTGGTTACCGCTCAGTTGAAGTTAAGTGAGTATATATCCACCAAGATGGCATTTAGGGCCGGTATAGACATTTGGGTTCCATGATGATGCCTTTGAGTCAGTCGAATACTCAGCATTGACCATAGGATCTCTCATGCATAGGGTCTTCCAGCCCTATCTAGATCAGTTTGTTGTGGTTTTCATGGACGACATCTTGATCTACTCCAAGTTTGAGGAGGATCATGAAGGTCACTTAAGGATTATTCTCCAGACCTTGAGAGAACATCGGTTGTATGCCAAATTTAACACGTGTGAATTTTAGCTTACTGAGGTGAGATTCTTAAGGCATTTGGTATCAGCTTAGGGGTATCAGGTGGACTGGAAGATCGAGGCGGGTTATGAGTTGGAGGACCGAGATCAATCTTGCTGAATCTCTGCGATTTCGTGGGATTGGCCGGGTACTATAGGAGGTTCATTAAGGACTTCTCAGATTAGTACGCACCTATGGCGATGTTGACCCGAGGAAAGGAGGAGTCCAAGTTTGAGTGGAATGACACGTGTGAGGAAGGCATTCAAGGGTGAAAGAGAACACTTCGGCTCTATGTTGATAGTCCGAGAATGGGGACGGAGGTACCTGATGTGATGGCGCTCTAAAAACGGATTGGGATGTGTTTGATGCGTCAGGGAGGGTAGTGACATGGTTCTTGATAGTCAAAGAACCACGAACAAAGTTACCCTCCACATGACATGGAGTTGGTGGCCATCGTCTTTGCCTTAAAGGCTTGGCTCCACTATCTATATGGTGAACAGTTAGAAGTGTTTTCAGGCCATAAAAGTCTGAAGTATATTTTCACACAGCAGGACCTCGACATGAGGAACGCAGGTGGATAGAATATTTGGAGGATTACGATTTTGCTTTGCATTACCACCCCGGTAAGGCAAATGTGGTGGCTGATGCACTCAGCTAGAAGTCAAAGGGAGTGTTGGCTAGTATAGATTCCCAAGAGTGGCAGATGATCGAGATTGTGGGACAGTTCAGACTATAGTATAGTGATTAGGCTCAAGATACCTTGGGGAGTTTAATGGCTACACCTTCCCTACTGAGCAAAGTGATTGAGTCCCAGGGACAAGACACAGAGATATTGTCCTTCAAGGATCGGGTACATGTGACGAAGGATTGGCCATTGACACGGATGGTAGTCTTTGGTATAGGGGAAGAGTTGCGATTCCCGGTTGGTGAATACGAGAGAAAGATCTCAAAGGGGTTCATTGCTCGTTTTGATTGCATCAGGTAGCACGAGATGTATAGTGATGGCAAATCGCCCGGTATCATTGGAGTGGGATAGAAGAAACACGTTGGAATTTCTTTTTCGACAATGTCTCGATGTCGGCCAGGTAAAAGGGTTGGAAGCACCGAGGCGGGGATCCTCCGGCCCAACTGGGGTGGCTAAGTGGAAGTGGGAACATGTCACAATGGACTTTGTGACTCACTTGCCAAGGACATCGCGAGGGCATGACGCGGTGTGGGTGATCGTGGACCGGCTTACTAAGTCGGCACTCTTTCTTGCTTTGTGGATAACCTTCACATTAGAGGATTCTGGCATGTTGTTTATATAGGAGATAGTCCAGTTACATGGAGTGCCAGTATCCATAGTATCGAATCAAGATCCTAGGTTTAAGCTCATTTTTTGAAGAGTTTCCAAAGAGCCATGGGGACACTGTTGATGATGAACACTATTTTTAATCCTCAAACGAACGGTCGGTCAGAGTGGACCATCCAAACTTTAGAGGACATGCTATAGGCATGCGTCCTGGATTTTAAGGGTAGATGGGAAGAGCATTTTCCCTTAGTGGAATTCGCCTACAACAACAATTATCAAGTGAGCATACATATGGCACCCTATGGGAGGCCATGTCGATCTCCGATTTGTTGGAAGGAGGTGGGAGAGAGACCCTCCATGGGTCCAGATTTGGTTAGAGACACCTTTGAAAGGTGGACTTGATACGGAACTTTCTTCTCATGGCTCAAAGCCGGTAGAAGAGATATGCCGACAGATGGCGACGACCTCTAGAGTTTGAGGTGGGTGATCATGTCTTCTTGAAGGTAATGCCTAAGAGAGGAGTGGTCAGGTTCGGAAAGCGGGGAAAGCGATCGTTGAGGTATATCGGGCCCTTTGAGATACTCGAGAGGATGAGTACAGTTTCTTATCGGTTGGCTTTACCGCTAAGATTATCAGGTGTTCATGCGGTGTACTATGTCTCCATGCTCTAGAAGTAGATCCGACTCATGTAGTGGATTGGGGCAAGATTGTTGTTGATGCTAATAGGACCTTTGAGGAGGGACCAATGCGTATCATGGATAGCAGGGATCAAGTTTTGCGAGGCAAGACTATGAGGCTAGTAAAGGTATTGTGTCGAGTGGAAGCGAAGCGCCAAACCTAAAGCTACTATTCATGCCAATTGTCCCTTCTTGTTCGAGAAAAATTATGTTTTAGTCATTGAAACAAAATGATTATTGCATGTGCATGTGATTGTATATGCGTATATATGTGTGAATTTAGAGAACAAAGATTCTTTTAAGGGAAAGAGCGTAAAACTAGAGTAAATTTGATTTTTTCAAAAATGTAAGCTTGATAAATTGTCGCTATAGTACAAGTTGCAAAATTGGAATTTTTCTAGATCTCTGGTGACAACATGGAACTCACCGTTGGATTCGTCTCGCGAAATCTAGTTACCTAGACGAAATTCATTGAAATTCGAGACAGTCGGATTTTCACGATTTTCGGGGCGTATAGTCTAGTGGACTCCAAAAACGGGATTTTTGAGAAAAATCTCAAAAGTGGAAAATAAATTACGTAAATTTCATTTTAAAATAATTTGAACTTAAACCGGGATGAAATAAATTGTTTCGGGGCAAGAACGGAGTCAAACCAAGAGTAGACACATGGCTCGACGTGGGCCTTGTCTTTAAAACTTAAGAATAAGTTAGAAAAGTCAAATTTGAGAGATAGGAGCTCATTTCCCTCTAGTTGTTCTTACGATGATAGAGAAAGAAAGAGGGAAAATCAGCCTTCTTTCCTCGATCCACGGATTTCCGTCGGTCGAGGTCGTCGAGGCTGAAACTGGTTATCTGCTCGATGATGGCTAATAGCAGATATCGAAAACAGAGTTTCAACGATTCAGAAGCAAGGGTTAGGAAATCAAAGGTTTCAAGTTTAGGAAGTGTCCACGGGACTTCCTAGAGTTTCTTCTCTGCAGCTCAGGTAGGGTTCTTCATACTTTGGTTATTTTCTCTAAAAGGGTTGTTTGGTTGTTTTTTTTTTTCCCTAAGGGGCTGTATGGTTGAGTTTTCTGATCTAAGGGGCTATTTGGCTGTGTTTTTGCCCTAAGGGGCTGTTTGGCAAAAATTTTGTGTTGTGGGAATGTTACTTACTGTTTGACCTATACAGCATCCCTTTGAGACTAATTTTGATTGGAAAAAAAGGGAATTTGGACCATTATCCTTCATGAAATTGTAACTTCCCCAATTGTGAACTTTATGTTAGGAGTTTTGAATCACCCAAGTGGACCTCTACTTAGCTTAAGTTATGGTCCATTTCGAGGCTACCGCCACCAGTACCTCTGTTTTGACCCCATCTTGTCAGTTTTTTAGACTAATTTTCGGTTGGAAAAAAGAGGGAATTTGGACTAGTGTTATTCATGGAAATTGTATCTTCAATTGTAAACTTGATGTTAGGATTTTGAATTATCCAAAGTGGACCTTTATAGCTCAAGTTATGGTCCATTTTCAGGGACTGCCACAGGCTACCCTGTTTTTAACTATTGATTTTTGGTTGGGAAAACAAGGAATTTGGATTAGTGTTCTTTACAGAAATTATAGCTGAATCTATAAACTTGATGTAGGCTTTTGAATCACCCAATTTGGGCCTCTTCAACTCAATTTATGGTCCATTTCCCGGGATTGCTATAAGCTTAGAGACTAGTTGCTAGCTGGGTTGAACTATCGCGGTCTATTGGCTTGTTGTGTGAATATTTGTAGGCATCTCTATGCCACAACTGATGTGAGGATTAAGTTGTCATTGCTTGAGAGATTTTGAATCACATCCTTGGTGGTAATTGATTGAAATTGATATGTGTGTCCTAATAACCTTCAAACATGTGATGAGTTTATGTATAAGATCGGAAGCCATTGTATCGCTTGTTTGTAAAACTATTAGTGGACATGTTATGTCACAATTTGGCCCTAGAAAGATCAAGTATATATTGCCAATTGGTGATGACTTGTTGATGTTGATATATGTGTGTGCAAATATATTGACATGAAATGTGTGATTGTTTGGAAATTTTATGTTGATTGATATAATTGTCCATGATGCATAGGTGATATGCATGAGTAGAACTGTCCATATAGCATTCATCATACATATGACATGGTATATGCATGAAATGTGCGTTGCATTAAATATGCCGCGAGGACAAGCATGAAGTAAGATTATTGATGCATGGTATGGATCAACCTTCGCGTTTGGTGTTTGATGTGGTAGACTCGTATTATGGGACAAATCCAAACCTGTTTCCTTGATTTGCATACATGAAAATGAATGTGTCGGATAAAGCAAGCGGGGATAGATACCCTTGGGGTGAAAGACCCCGGCTGTTTTGGTTATACATATGTGTCGTTAGTGCTAAAGAAATTAATTTGAACCTATATTAGTTAGGTTTTGAGTACTTTTGTGCATTAATCATGTCATATAAACCAATTAAATGTTCATGTTATCTTAGTAACACTTATGCCCGTTTAGACATGTTTTTAGTTGTTTGTAGGTATTTATGCACTTCTAGGCTTCAACCACAATGCAAATGATCAATCATGAGGTTGGAAGTTTTAGTCGACCATCAACAAGCCCAAAAATCAATGGAAAAACAAAGGAAAAGTGGAAATGAGATGCGGTTGAAGGCAGGGCGAGAGGCATGCGGAACGACAAAGCGAGGGAATTTATATTGTATTCGCAGCAATTACGCCAATCTAAACGAGGAATTTATAAGTGATTACTTAAACGATTCGCAATCTCGGCACAAATTCTTGGTCGCTAGCCAACTTGCACTTGTGCATTTCTTGATGCTTCTCACTGACTTAATTTCGTAACAGCGAAATTTCGCTAGCTAGCGAAATTCGACAATGCAGTCAGCTAAAGCCTTGCCAATTTCGCTAAGCCATTGCCAAATTCGCTAACCCTTGCCAAATTCGCTAATTAGCGAAATTCTCACCTCTAGCGAAATTTGCAGGCCTTGTCATCCTCTGTAATTAATGCAACCGCCTTCCAAACTTGGTTTATTACCCAATTGTCATAACAGCTAATTATTAGGGTTTTGGTAGTTTCATACTTTGAGGAGGCTTATAAATACCCTCGTGTTTTGTAATAAAGGAGAGAGGAGGATAGAGAAGGGAAGACAAGTTTTTTGAGTGATTTGTAAGTTTTCTTTTACTGCTTTTGTAAATAAGTTTCTTTTATTTAGGTTTCTTTTATTTCTCTCTTCTCTCTCTTCCTTTCTCTCTTCTTTCTTTTTTCACTTTCCGGTACGAACACCTCTTGAGGATGACAACTCAAGAGATGCTTGAAGCTAGCCTCCTTCCTTTGAAGAGGAAGGAAGCTGAAAGCAGCGGTGGGGCTTAAGCATGTTGTCCTCTTGTACTAAGCTACGGGTAGTGTATTTATGGCCCCTTATTTTCAAAACTTGGTTACATAACATGGGATGTTATTGTCTTGTATACTCTCCATGCTTTGGAGAATCCAGGTGCAGTGGCCAGTCTTGTGGCTCTTTAGATGGTCCTTACTTGCCTCTGGTGCTTATTTACACATATTAAAGGTTCTTCAAATTAGGGTTAAATAACATTGACTTTATTAATTTTTATTGTCTCCATGCTTTAGGGTTCAGTGCTCGGGTGAGAGATGCACTGTGATTCTTTAGATGGTCTTTACTAGCCTCTAAAAATGATAATGGAATGTTAGGGTTTTAAACAAAAGGGGCCTCCTTGCGCTCACAATCAATTCGACTCATAGGAGGATAAAACCTGAGGACATGTGTTTGCCCTAACTATCCAGGGTGGTGACCTAAATCTTCAAAGTTTAATTTCTTCACTTTAAATTTAGGTTTTCACAATTTCGGTTTTGCAATTTCAGTTTAAACCATTTACGACTTTTGACACAATCCAAAAGTCCAAATAGAAAGCCGCACCTTCGCACTAAGTACGACCATTTTTAGGAAGAAAACCCATCCCGTGTTCGACCCTGATCACTATCACTGCGAGTAGCTTGACTACGGTAGTAAAACAGGTGTATATAAATTTTGTTGATTTTGCTTCGACCTCTTGTGTACGAATCAGTGTCTAATGATGAAAGCCAGTGAAAGTGTAGGAAGGCATGCGAAGCCTACGATGAGACCCCGAAAATTCGCTACCCACAAAAAGACATATGGTTTTGAATATAAATTATCACTAAGGTGTAACATCCAAAAAGCTTTTGGTTTGAAAAAAAAATGAATTTGTTTTGTAAATAAAATCATTTGGATGTAATCCCGGAAATGATGAATTTTATCACGCATGGGCTTTGGAGTTGTGTTATAGGAATCAGTAAGGACTCGGGTGTGATGGGAGTTGGTAAGGACTCGGGGCATGGTACATGGTTGAGTTTCATCTCATATCATGGTATGTAGAATTCCAACCTAGGATTGCATAATCTTGTTTGGAATGTGTGAATTGTTGAACATCACCATTGTATGTGCACTTAAGTGGGGAGTAGCCCTTGTATAAGTTTACTCTACTGGGCGTGGCTCACCATATATGGGAAACATTTTAGATGCATAACAGACACTAGTGGAAGGCGCTCATTCTAGACGCAGTGTGAAGAAGGCCGACGTATCGGCCTGTTGCCATTTTATGGAAATATTTTGGAACAATCTTATTCTAATATGTAATATTTGAAAGAATGTTGTAATTAAACTCTTATGAATTGTTTTAAATATAATTTTGTATGTTTTAAATAAACATGGATAAATGGACCCTGTGTGATCATTTTTACTCATAAGTGGACCCGGTTAGGTCATTGTATTATATTGGGCCTCGGATGGGCCATGTAATTATGTTTTGTACATGTTGGATTTTGGATAGAGCTCCCCGTACAAAGGAGACTTTGTACACCTTTTGTTAAATTATGGATCCCGGTAAATGGGACATAACAGTGTGGTATCGGGTCACCTGATATCCATGAGTTTTCTGTAAGTTAACGGTTGGTCAACAAACCCCCGAGTTTTAGGGCATCACATTTGAAGCTACGAAGAATGACATGGAGGTGAGGATGATCAATCCGCCCTCACCTGGCAGCTTCAAAAAGCGCTACGATATGCCCTCTAAGCTCTTTCAAATGCATCGTACGACGGGGGGATTGAGGGAGTGGCTCAACAATGACATAGGCTAATCTTTCCTTTGAGAATTTATTCTCGAGATTCTGCTTGATCTAAGATTTGGGACTGTCAATTTGTTGGCATCCAGTATTGTTCACCAGTTCACATTCATTAACATAGTTTGATTCTAACAACCTAGATGTAAAAGAAATTATGTTAGATTCTACTTTAAAATGCATGATTATTACGACTTAATAATTACGCATTATGGCTCCCACTATTTTATTATGAATAGATAGCCTTCACTATTGATCCGAGATAACATATGGAAGTTCTCTACAGTGGATCAATATCGATATCACGAGAATGACCTTAGGTTTACCCGACAAACCACCTTAGATCCAAAAGGTAGTATCTAATCCATACCAATTATATTACGTATGCGACTATCGAATCCCAATGCTATCAACTAGTGATGTATGCACCATCATTGGTTATCAACTCTGTGTGCATATCCGTATTACACTTACTTGACTCGTCTCTAATTAACATTAACCTTGGGTTTACTGCTTGGTTGCTACAAGTGTAGTTCGGGGCCATTATTCATCAGAAAATGTTTCCATGGGTAGAACATACCCTTGTAGAGAGGGCTTAGGTTCACTCAACAACCACAACAATAGAAGAACTTTGGTTCACACCCCGTATTAATGGAAGACGTGTAATGTTTTATTGAGGTTGTTCTTAAGATTAGTCTCATCAAAGGTATTAGCATAATTTATATATACACACACACACACATTCATCTCATGAAAATATAAAGATAGTTACTCTAACTATATAAGCTTGATTATTGACACATTCTAAAATCAATTCCATGAGCAAAATGGAATTGATTAGGTCAAACTCTAAGGTTTTATCATGATTATTACAACCATGAAAATAAATCAAATTTTGATGGCTAAAGGTCTTTTCTCATCCTCCTCCATGCTCCTTTCTCCTTTGTATCTCCTGTAAGCCCTAATATAATCTAATTACATACATTCAAAAGAAAGAACCTCAAGTTGTTTGAGGGGATTTAGATGAGAGATAAATACATCAAAGAAGCAGAGAGCGATTATCCGCGTGGCTCTATTTTGAGAAGTAACCATGCAATAACTTTCCCGATCACCAATGGGCATTGTCCGCCATGTCCATCATGCCAACATACACCCTTAAACATGCATTCTCTAATGCAAACATTGAAAGTAATAGATAATGGTATTCCATGGTTCGTTTAGCACATTCAATGGTTTCAACACTTGAACCTTAAACCTTATTATTCAACACTTGAACTGAAAATTCATTTGTTCAACACTTGAACTATAAATTGATTCAACTCTTGAATCCTAAACTGATTCAAAACCCATTATTGCCAGACCAAAGTCCTTATTCAACACTTGAACTAATCGATTCAACACTTGAATATCATACCCAATTCCCAGCATAGATCACCAAAGCCTCTGAAATTGCATTTGTCCAAAAATCTCTTGAAGGAAGTAATTTCAACATGTATATTCAAGTTCATGTTTACATAAATTTAAGGTGAGCAGTTCAATCTCATCGCACCAGAAATATTCTCTCGATCATAATATATTTCAAGACCCCAAAAGAATATAAGAACAAACAAGAAAATAAAAGACAAAACCTTTGCATCCTCATGAGCTAATCCACCTTTACAGCGTGAATGACATTCATGCTATAGCGTAATGTGCATTCAGCTATGGCGTAGTGTCCATCTGCTAGCATGATAGATTTGAAAAGCATCCTTGTTGACATGAAAATTTTCATGCTGGCTGGCATTAGGAAAGCGGTTCATCTTCTAACTGACTCTTTGAAGAAACATTTTGTTTGAATACGAGATCTCAAATCCCTGATGTTTTTCGCTCCTTTATAATCATCATGGAATCATCATGACCGGATTACATGTGAACACGGATAAAAGATTTACAAGCCATAATTCTCAAACGATCAATCGATATAGATTTTTGATACACCGCAGTGTGCTCGATACCTTATTGGGTTTTGTTTGAGAATCATCTGCAGTATTGGAAAACGACCAGCAGTGCAAAAAAACCCTCGATCGCGGGGCATCAAAATCGATTCAAAACAAAGAGAGTGAGAGATTTATACCTCACATGGGTGAAAAACCAATTTGGAAGGGTGATGTAGCAGTGATCGAAGTAAACTACGTCCTTGGTTTTCCTTTAACAGTATCCACATGAAGAGTGGAGCCAATAACCTCGAATGCAAAGGTCTCGGATGAAGGCTTGATGCTAGCCAAGTCTAGATCCGAAGAGGGAACCTAAAAACTCAAGGATTTGACACTCAGATCTCAAGAAGAGTGGGTTGTTATTCTTTAAGAGCACCCTCTCACACTCAAGAACACTCTCTTGAGAAAAGTGGGCTAGAATGACTTCTACTCTCAAGTTGGTTTCTCCCAGGTTCTAATATAGGAAAACCCTTACCCTTGAAATGCTCAAAGTTCCCCTCATTAAGATATATCGATTACACGCATCTCTATGCATTATGGCGTGTTCCTTATGGCCCATAAGCCCATGAATAAGCTGAAGCCTTCTTTATCTACAGTGGGGCTCTTGATCCTGGGATTCCACTAATCCTGTGACATTTCATTCCACATATTGACTTCCTTCATATTTGGATCGCATCCAAATCTGGTTTCTATCAGCCCCACACACTTCTAAGTGTGTAACCCATTAGGATCCCGGTTATGTTGGCCACTTGATTCAACTGTGAATCGGCCAAATCTGGCGGTATCTAGCAACACATCATGACCCCCAATTGATCGGAGAGTCAATGGTCTGACTACCACCCCTTCTATAGACAATTACCGCTCAATTCATCCTTTCACCAATCTATATCCAACTCGATTCAAAGTATGGACAATGTGTAACTCTTACTAGACTGGCTACACCACATCTAGCCCAAGTGATATTAGACCTTGTCCCTAGGCTCATTACTTATCAGTTATGCACCTGAAGATACTTTTCATGGAATTTCTACTCTGGTAAAAGATTCCTAAGTAATGATCTTGACAAGAGGCCATAAGTATTCTCTCCCTTTGTTAGGAGTAAGCAAATCCCTTGTTGGCTGCTAAATTGCAACTAAACACCTCGAAGCGTCTTTCGATCATCACCTTGAACCTTTGAGAGGCACCAAAGAATGAAGTCTAAGTACATAATCAGCATCCAAGATATCCTTGAGTACCTCAAGTCTTAGGATACTTGCACCATTGCTATGATGAGACTATCATTTACATATGATAGATAATCCATATGATAATCTCATAGTAGGTCTTCGATGTACCTAGCTACTCTTAGCAAGCATCCACATGTCAACTCTAATCAACTCATGATCCCTGTTTATAAGACCCACTACTTGATCCAATCAAGGATTATGACATGTACTAGTCTATCTAGATTAATAATGTCTAGTCTCGTTGATCTTATGACTAGGGATAATTTAAATACTAAGATAATTGCACATGATAGGAATCTTATTATCATGATCTCATCATGATTTCCTTCATGTTATGTTATGTTTCATGGACTTCATTAATCCGATTAAAGATCTAAATCAATTCAACATATGAATATCAAATTAATGAAGATGTCTTTCATATAAAATAATATGTAATACGTACAATAAGTATTAAGGGTGATTGCCTTTAGATCACTTCTCAACAAATGTCTGCAAGAGAATAGTAAAGATTGTCTTCTCTGGTCTTCTAGAGTAATAATAATAAGTTTATAACCATAATATCCATCAAAAAGAAATAAAATGCATGCCCCACTAATCTATCAAGCATCTAGTCTATGAAAGGCAAGGGGAAGTGATCCTTCCTCATGGCTTTATTGAGCTTTCGATAGCCAATACACACTCGCCATCCTGTAACTATGCGAGTAGAAATGAGCTCATCTTTATCATTCTTCACTATTGTCATTCCATCCTTCTTTGGAACTACTTGCACTAGATAATAAGAGCTGTCTAAAATAGCATCAAATAAACCAATATGGAGCCATTTGGAACACTTATTCACAACTTCCTTCCTTAGCGGATTCAACCACCTTGATGCTTAACTAAAGGAGTGTACTCTTCCTCCATCAAGATCTTATGCATACAAACTAAAGGACTAATGCCTTTGATATCTTCAATGGACCATGCTCAAACTCTAAATTAATCATAGATAATGACTCGGTGAAACATTTCTCCAAAGGATTTCGTTTAACCATGTCATGCAATACATCACCAATTGATGGGACCAAAATATCAACCCTCATACAAGTTCCTTTACCATCATTGGCAAATCTCACAATCTTGGTAAGATTGAACTTTACTTCTTCATCATCGACTCTCAATGTCAACTCTCCATTTTTCACATCAATTAAAGTTTGTCCATTGGCAAGAAATGGCCTTCCTAAAATAATTGAAACTTCTCCGTCTTCTTCCATTTCTAACACAACAAAGTCTACTAGAAAGATAAACTTGTCAACTTTCACAAGCACGTCTTCAAGACTACCTTGAGAATAGGTCAATGAACGGTCGACCATCTTAAGAGACAATGTAGTAGGGGTTAGGTTACCCAAATTCAGCTTTTTTACCATAGATAACGACATAAGATTAATGCTAGCTCCCAAGTCACACAAAGCCTTCTTGAAAGTATGTTTACCAATCGTACAAGGTATGGTGAAATTGCCTAGATCCCTTAGCTTTTCTAGAAGCTTTCTCTAAATTATCGCACTACAATTCTCTGATAGACTGATTGTTCCATAAGAATCAAGCTTCTTCTTGTTACTCATGAACTTTATATAATTGGGCATTTAGGCTACTGCTTCTGCAAAAGGTATGTTCACTTCAAGCTTCTTAAACATATTAAAAAATATGCGGCCCAATCAAACTTAGTTTTCCAAATCTTGTTGACTCTTTCATAATGAGGATAACTTGGAAGGTTTAATGGGGAAATAGAACTTTTCAGTGTGGACTTGTTTAAGTCTCTTTTCCCATGTATCATTGAACTTCTTGTTTCTCTGTTTTCAACCTTCTTAACCCATCCACCTTTTCATCTACAATCTTCTCGGTTTCAACGCTTTTCATTTTAGCCTTTTTGAATTTCCAAGCTCTTTCCCATCTCTAGCTCTTTTCCACTCCATTGAAGTGATGGCTGAGCAATCCTTCAAATTTTTCATTTCCTCTTTCAGGAAAATATCTAAAAGAACTCTCTTTTGATAGACTAGGCTAGCTACCCTACTTGAGTCTCCAAATTATTCAAAGATACCCATATTCCTTGATTTTTCAAATTACTTAATTTTATTATCATTGTTCTTCTTCATATCATTGAGAAGATGCAAAACACTTTCAAAACCGAGTTGTCTTCTTTGCCCTTGTGTTTAGAGCTTAAAAGCTCCTTGTCTTACATCAGAGGCACATTAGAAACACTCAGCAATAGAAGCTATATGGGACATTGCAAACTCCTGTTTGAACCATAATTCAAAACTAGATTTCTGACACAGCTACCAAAGAGTAAATTCAGTCCCCAACAACAATGCCAAAAACTTGTTAGACCAATAATACCCTTTTTTTTGCTATTTGCTTATGATAATGTACTGAAAATTTAATTTGGTCTAAAACCTTGCAAAGTCTGCAGGGTCATCCCAAGTAATAAAAGTAGATTATAAGTCGGATATCATTCCCCTACTACTCAAGATCATCACTATTTGAACCTCTAACTTGAAGATTGGACTAACTAGCATAAATGGAATGAAAATATTTTTGTATATTTTTCTTTTAATGAAAAGAATAATTTAAGCTAAATGGATTAGAGGTTTCACTGAGTTGAAATAACACTGGGAATGGGATCAGTGTTGTGATCATCAAATTGCATGAGGTTCAAAAGCAAGATAGTCATGGACTTGAATTCTGGATTTGTCCAAGAGCATAGTAGTATAGCCTTTGAATACCTCACGACACTATACAAGTCACTCTTTAGAACACCATATTCCTAAATCAGGTCAATGGGTCTAAATAGCTACTTTTAGGATTTGATCATCTTTACAACCATTTCTCAGGATTGAAGTTTGCTTTCCCCCATAGATAAGGATAACATAAGCCTTCTTCAATTTACTTAACATCTCAATCTGCAGTTTGGTTAGAATAATCACTTCCATATTACAAGAGCACAAACATTCTCTCATGGGAATGAAGACTCTAGATATTAAATGATTACTCATGAAATGGTCCTTGTACTTCAGGGACATTTCTGCAAATACTAGAAAGGATCCTTGAAGTTAGAGGTTAGAACATCACCCATGATTCATCATGGTGATATTTATAATGCATTAGTTCTAAAGGTATTAGCCTAGTATACCCCTAAGTTACCGCTCCTTACTCTTAGGTAGTCCATCTCTGTATCACTTGGGGATCTAGAAATTAGAACAAAAAAATCATTTCTTTGGGTATGACCTGCGTCTTGAAGTGTTCTTTAAAGAATAATGTCAAATAAATCAATCCAATACTCAAACCCACAACATTAATTTAAATACTACAAAATGACAATCAAAACATCAATCCCTTCCCAGAGGGAACTTAGCCTTTAATAATTGGATCACAAGTGACAATGACTAGATGATCAAACAAGTTCATTAAAAATGTAATCAAAACTGAATAGAATGGATTCCAGAATAAGTCCAGATCCCACTCAAGTTCAGACATAAATGAAGCTCGATTTACAATGATCTAGCTCGATATTTCAATTCAGATCCACTACTCTAATCTAAAAAATAAAAAACCAAAATAATAAAAAATAAAAGAAAAATAAAAATATATACAAAAGCTTCAACTACTCCTCCTCTCTATTCTCCTGAAGATGTTGCTCTCAATGATCTCCTCGAATGCTACCCTTTCTCTTTCTATTTATAGGCCTCATAAATGCTAGGTTGGAATTCCAGGCTGATTTCATGGGTTTTTTGTGCAGGCCCAGTTGTGTTGTCGCGACACAGTTTTGTTTATTGGGACATTGAAGCTAGCCCCTCTGTCGTCAGGCTTTGTCATTACTTTGTCACGACAATTGCTGATGTTGCTCTTTAGTTGTATATGTCACAACAAAGTTGTGAAATAATAAATGTTTATAGATCGCCAGTTCATATGTCTTCCATTTTTATTTTACCGCTTATCGCGACAACGTGACAACATTTTTCATGTGATTGTCATGACAAACTATTTATTATCTTCTTAAGAATTCTTAGTAGTAATTGTCGCGACAAAGTTCAGCTGATTCCACCTAATACTGTCGCGACAAAGTTTCAAATGTTGTGACATGCTTTCCTTGCCTTGCACTGCTGATCTCTGGGGGTTTTGTCGTGACAAAATCTTGTGAAATCTTGCTTGCTTTTTTCGCGACAATCTTTTCAAGTGTCACGACATTCCTTCTTCAATATGCCCTTTGTTTTGTCAAGACAATGATTTCTATGTCGCGAAATTCTTCTAGTATTTCTTTAGAATTTCTGCTCATCTTTCGTCACGACATACTTCCATTGTTGCGACAATCTCTGCGGCATTAAGCATGGCGTATCACGATAAAATTGAAATGTCACGATAAAGTTTCACTACTTGATTAGGTACCCGCGGTAGGTGATTCGAATCAACAATATTTGTAATCATGGTTCCTCCTACCGTGGTCAAACTCTGCGGCCCATAGTGGTCTAAGTCGAACACGGGGATGGGTTTTTCATCCCACGAATAGTCCTCGGTGTTTGAAAATGGTGAGGCTTTTGTTTGGATTTACGGATTGGGTTCAAAAGCGGTGGGAGTTGTTTGTTTCTTATTATATCAATAACTGAAAGTGAAGTATTGAAATATCGATGGCTTCGAGGTTTATGTCACACTAGCTTGATAACATGGGGGTAATGGAAGTGTCCTCGGGTCATTTCCTCGCATTATGGCAAGTGACATATGAATTAAACCAAAATCGGATGTTTGTTTGGCTATAAACCTAACCACACAGAACCACTCTTATTGAGTCAACACAAGTATTATGCATTCAAAGTCCCATTCAGTTTAAAACCTTAGCATTTAACCTCATTTCAATGGCTCGTAAATGACATCTAAAGGATATCAGTGCATCTAGCATAAAGCATGCACTGAACCCTAAAGCATGGCAAGTATTGACCAAAGGAACAACATTAAATGGCATTAAACCCTAATTTGGAAAGTTGGGAACCATAAATGCTTTACCTGTAACATTCAAAGCATGAGGACAACCTGCAGCAACCCCAAAACCAAGCTAGCAACCCTCCTCTTCAAGGCTATGAGACAGCCCAGCATCCCATGAGTTGTCATCCTCAAGGGGAATTATTTGGCGACCCGAGAGAGAAAATGAAGAAAAGAAAAGAGAGAAAAACCGAAATGAAACCACAAATAGAAAGTTGCGGGAAAAACTTACATAAAATGAAAAGTTGTAGGGTTACAAGTTTGTGAGTTTTATATAGTACAACCCAAAGTGTAAACTACTAAAAATACAAAATATGAAATTACATAAGGGCCAAAATGGTAATACATCAAAGCGAGTCTGGTTGGCATGAAATTCAAAAACAAGGCGACAATTTGCATTTATGCGGGGGGGATTTCGCTAGCATAGCGAAAATTTAAACTAGCCTAGCAAAAAAGTTCAGCTAGCCTAGCAAGAATTTAGCTAGCCCTATTGAAATTCTACGAGAATAAGCGAAATTGAGAAATTTTGCTTTATCAGCGATATTGTAGCTAGCGAGAGGCTTCGCTAGCCTAGCGAGCTGTGTGAATAAGCAGTGGGAATTTTAAGCTAGACACACCGATAAATTTATTATAGCCTAGGCGAAGATTCTCAATTTAAGCTAGGATTGAGAATTTTTAGCTATGATTGAAATTTTATCAATCCAATGAAATTTCGCAATCATAAGCGAAATTCTGGGATTGCTCCTTCTGCTTCTTCATTGCATCCACGACTCTTCAAAACCACTTCATCATTTCCTTGTTTAGTGATTGAAAATAGTTCAATCTTCAGCATTAACATATCGAACTCGAGCCTAAATGGCGAGGCATACAAAAAACATAAAACTATCAAAGCAACCTCGAAAACAAATCAAAAGAAACACTAAGTGACCTTACACAGCAATTGGCGTAATTGATATGATTAGTGCGCAAAAAGCACTCAAGCCTATCTTAAATAGGATTAAAATAGCACTTTTTGAGCGCTAATGCTACTTGTTTAAGGACTCATTTTGGTATTTGTCGCGACAGTGCTATGATTGTTGCTACATTTCTTCTGCTGCTTGCCTTGAGTTTTGTCGCGATAAAGGTGAAATTTGTTTAGACATTCAATAATTTCCTGCCTTAGCCATTTTTGTTGCTTTTCTTGGTGATTTTTGCTTATTTTCTATAAATTCTTGCTAAACACAAATTTTGGTGAAGACCCCATATTTTTGCATTAAATTGAACTTTTAAGCTTCAAATATACATGAAAAATAGGCTTAAAAATAGATGAGTTTCATACTCATCAACTTCTCCCTCGATACAGATTCAAGTTCCCAACCTTGAATGATAATGTGTAGGCAAATTGTTGTTAGGTCAGAAAACATAGCCTCTATTATTCACAAAGTTCACCTATTCTACTTGAGATGTAGAATTTTCCATAATAGCTTCTTGTGCTTTCATGTATACTATTTCCCCCATAGTAGGTTCTCTAGGATTTTGTTGGTTCAACTTAGTCATCAATGCTTCAAATTTAGCCTCTAAGGACTACACTCGATCCAATTCCAAGATTCCACCTTGTATTCTCCCAATGGATCTTTTAGAGGGCACTTGATAATTGTTCTTTGCCAACTCCTCAAACAACTTATCAGCTTCTTTAGTCGTCGTACTTGTGATTGAACCTCCACAAGTCGCATCAACTAAAGCTCTAGTTGCATAGTTCAACCCATTGTACAAAGTCTGTACTTGTGACCAAAGTTCATACCCAACATGTGTGCATTTCCTTAAAAATTCTCTGAATCAATCCCAAACATCGCATAATGTCTCTTGATCCCCTTGTCTAAACTATGTAATTTCAGCTTGGAGTTGCGAAGTAAGTTGGGGTGGAAAGAATTTCGTCAAAAAGGCTTCAACCATCTCCCCCCATGTCTCAATAGATCCTTGAGCTAGGTTTTGAAACCAATTCCTAGCTTTCTCTTTAAGTGAAAATGGGAAAAGTTTCAATTTGATGACGTCATGATCAACCTCGTTCATCTTTATAGTTCCATATGACTCGAAAAAAATTGACACGTCACTTGTCGAATTTCAGAATAATGGCCTCCAAACTGTTGTTGTTGTACCATCAATATAAGACTAGGTTTCAACTCAAAATTGTTCGCATTAATAAACTATTGTTGAATCACTAAATAGTTATCATTAAGCATTGGTTTCCAACAGTCACCCAAAGTTAGTTCTTTAATTCCAAGTATATCATTCTAGTCGTTATTGCTTTCTCTATATCTATCATTTTGCATATCCTCCATTCAAACTTGTTCAACATTTGACTTCTTTAACTTTCTCAATGTTTTCTCAAGCTTAAGGTCAAAAGGTAACAACTCTGAAGTAGGGCTTCCTATGCATGCAACCAAAACGCTTGAAAACACCAAACACAACCTAAACAAAGAAAATAAGCAAATAGAAAACAAACAAAAACAAAAGAAATTAACAAAACTAAAGAAATATTCACAAACTAAAATACAACTCAAATTTGCAAACTTTCACTAGAATATCAATCCAAACACCTTAAAGCACATCGTTCAATGGCAACAGTGGTTGAAGCCTTAATTCCCCCAAACTTAAAATTTTGCTTGTCCCCAAGCAAAGAAAAGAAAGAATTATTTGTCCTCAAACAATTAAGCTTAAATTTTAAGGACATTTTTCTGATTCAAACCACAGTCTTTCTTATTCCACCTTCTAACTTGAAATAGGAGATAGTAACATCATTTTAAATTTCAGTTTCGATTTAAGAAAAAGGAATGGTTTCTAATTCTATCACAAATTCCTTGATGAAATCATGTATTTAAACAGTTTATTCAACAAGTCTTGTTCTCTGTGTGTGTGCATGTCTTCAATCCTTTTCATCTTCATGTCGAATTTAGTTAATCTTCTAGGAGTCTCCTTAGAAAACTGGTCAAGGTCCCATAGGCTTGTTTTTCATATTGATCTCCACTAATGTAAGTAAATTCAACCTTCAAGATCAAAGAGGTCTTTCAGGCTTGTAATGTTGGGCTTAGGTAATTGGGTAGATAATGGGAAAATTTAAGTTGCAAATTACCCAGTTTCCACTCTTTCTTCTACCTGATTGCCTTCAGCTTTCATCATTTTCCTTCTTTGTACTGTAGATTCTTCTCAATCTTGGCCTGGTGCATCTTTTTGAAATCTTTTTATGGCATTTTGATTGCCACTTGCACCTTATCAAGCCAGTTCCCTTGTTCCAGAACTCTTTTGCTTTTGTTTTTCTAAGAATGGGAATAGTGCTATGTTTTGTCTTCTTAGGCTTTCTATCACCCTTAGAGAACTTTGGGCTAGTAACTCCCATACCAGTTGGCATTAGGGTACTAGGGTGTTAAGCTCTTTCTCTGAGCTTAATTGTTCGAAAGGAGATAGGCCCGCGAGACAATGCTATTCCCCTTTTCTCAATTTTACGCTTCTTTTTCCCTAATCTTTCAAGTTATTTCTTCTCCTCCTACCTTGTAATATATGGAAATATTTTTCCCCAAACTTGTTTCTTCCTTTACAGTAGACCTTTTCTGTGCTGGAAACTGGATAATTTGGGCTCTTTCTTTAGGATTATTGCGAGGAAGGGATTCGAGTTTCGGTTCAGCATCATTTGAAGAACTAAGGCTTGTTTGGCTCAAAGCATGGAACTAGAGGGTATGCCTTAGCATATATTGAGGGTAGGCTTGGAAAAGCTCAAACTACCAAGGATGGCCTCTATCACTTCTTGTTGGCTGTTTTTACCTAAGATTTCGCCTCAATCAATAATATAACAAGTTCTAGGACCATGAACTCTTAACCATGAATTTCCCAGAAGATGTTCTTAATTCTTCTCAAAGTTTCATGAGTTTTGTTGACCAAGTGTATTGTTTCTTCAAGACTTGTACTGATCCACTGTTTATATACACACTTTCAATCATTTTATTTGTTCTTTCAGCATTATCCCTTTTTCCAATTTTGCAATCTAAACTGGATTTCAAGTGATCTTGCAACTCCACAAATTCATTTGCGATATACGCCCTTATATATATATATATATATATTTTCATTGTTGTTCTTGGGATAAAACAGAATTGGTCATTTGGTCATTGTTCGGACAAGGTTCTCATATTTGGCACATTTACAGGAAATGACACAAACACACAATTTCTCCAATCATGTTCATCCATTTAACAACACATAATTATTCACAATCAAATTTTCATTGTCAATCTGAAACAAAATCGACAAGCGAAGGTAACTATCAAATGAAAATGCAATAAAACACAGGACAATTTGGATGAACACAATGGATTTCTATTAAAATTTGGGAATGGCCAAGATTGAGAACATCTTTAGGAAAATTTTCGGGGTTCCTTTTCTTCTTTTGTAGGCTTTGGAGGTATAATGTTAGGAGTGCACATCAAAGCGCGGTTTGGGATCAAACTTAGGAAATTTCATCTCATATTTTTGTCTCTCGAATGCAGGGGGATTTCTTTGCCTTTTGCATATATCTCACTGTTTAGCTGCACTGCACTGATGAGTGTGTCTTGCTTCTTCCCCACCTGATTCACTGTCCCTTCTAACTCATAAATATGCTCTAACAGTTTGGGCCAGGTCGATTGATCAAGTCAGACTCTCGACCAGATTTTCTTCTATACACATCATTGTCCTCCAACTGCTGATCTCTATCCTTCATTAACTTCTCAAATTCTTTGAACTGTTCTCTATAGATATATTTGAAGCCTTCAATCTTCCTGAGCATGTTACCCTCATTTTCTGCTTCCTTCTTCTTCAGTATGTTGAGAAGATCTGCATCTCTCTTGAATTGATTGTTGTAAAATGCCTCCCATTTTCATTTTCCAAGCATTTTTCCTCCTCTTCTCTGCTGCTCCTCTTTCCACTCTTCTTCTCTGAGCTTCCAATTTTGCTCCCACATCTGCTCCTTCTTTCACAAGCTGCGACTTAAAAATCTTCTTTGATCTCTTCTTTGTCTTTCCATTCTGCTCTCTCTTCCATCTCCTCTTCATTGGTCGAGCATTTCCATAATTTCTATGTTATCTTCTCTGCTCCTTGATCCTTCTGCTTGCGAAGGCAAGTGCTCTTGTACCTCAGGATAGGAATGGCTCAAAGGGCTCATCCTGAAATGTGCTTCTTCTACCATTGTTGGATGGATATCTTTTGGTATTGCCTCCATCTCTCTTGTCTCATTCTCCTCAGCTGGCGTTGTTTCTGCTTCAGCATCCACTTCCATTATTTCTTTCTACCTTTTTCATTTGGGTCCCTTTGTCACTCCAGTTAGGGTCAGAGGGGAGACCCGAGGGCATTTCTCTTCTTCCTCCCACATTCCCTTCACCCCCGCCAAGAGACAAAGTCTGGTGATGGTGGTAGGGTGAGGGATCAACCCTCTCTTGTTACTGTGGTGGTAGCCTCTGATGGACTCTTCATAATCAGGGATTCCTATGTTCATTTTATATCCTTTCAAAAAGGCATATAAAATGATGGCCTCCTGTTCCCTGACTGAGCAAAGATGTTTAGTAGGAATCACTATAGAGCAGATGAAGTAGAACCAGACCTTTTCTTCTTCAGTGAGGGCTCTCCTTTTGATTGCGTGGTGGGGGTTCTTCTTCGTGGCCTGCCATTTTCCTTCTCCTGCAGTCAACAGGTTCAGTATCTTTTCATAGTTGGGATTTTCTACCATCTTCTTATACTTCGACCCGTGCTTGAGATCCCTTAATTTAAACATTTCATTGATAAGATCTATGCGAAAGGTACGAACACCCCTCACATGGCGAATCCTCCTTCATGCCCACCATATTTGCATAAAACTCCATGGCAAGAGCAGAAAATCCTGGCGCCTTGTGTTCACAGAAGAATTCCCAACCTCTTTTCTCTATTACCTCCGAAAATGGGGGAATCAGTTTCTCGAAACCCCTTTCACCCACAAAATCCTTGTCAAACAGTATCTTGTTCCTGGTCGTGAGCTTCTTTTGAAATGAAGTCTTTGTCGTCCTCTGTTGCTTCTTTCTCTGCGTGCTCATTTATCCTTTGTTTCTTTGCAGCCCCTTGTGTAATCGCCTGCTCTTCTTCCTCTGGATAGGTCCCTAGTTCGACATTGATTCCTTCCCCAGGTTGAGGTTCCAATTGAACCTCTTCCACTGCCTCGACACTTTCACGCATAATTTCGTCAACCAGTTTATTAAGATTTGTGATGTCGTCTTGATTTGCTGCCATGAGTGAAGATTTGTGAGGGTACTGGTTCGCTTTCTGGTTTTAGGGTTTTAAGACTCAAAATGATGGATGCAGAAGTGGAAGAGTTGGAATGAATTGAAGATGAGTGGAAGTTGGAATGGAAGTTTGGCTCAATATCATGATTGCTACTTGGGGGGTCGCGACATTAAATTTCGAGTCTCTTAATTACTGATTTTCACTAAATTTTGTCTTTAATGTTGCGATACCCAAATGAAAGGTTTAAAACCTAATTTTATTAAGATTTGGACAATTTTGGTCGCAACCTAAAAAGTTTTGTCGTGACACCGCAGTAATAGTCCTGTTCTCAATCTCCTTTATTGCATTTGTTCCTCTAACTTATTGCTTGATGTCCAGCACAGTATTGAACTATGAATTGATGTTGCGACCAGAAATATGCTCTGTAAGCTCAAAATCTATGTTGCGACCTGAAATTTCTCATCATAATTATATTCATTTCTATCCTGGTTGTGACTTAGACAGCCTATTGCGACCAAGAAAATTTCCAGGTCCCCTTGAACAATTAAATTCACAGCAATTTCAATTCACCAAATCTAATCAAAACAAATACAATTCAATTCATATTAATCATTCAAATATTCAACAAATCCATTCACTATGCATCAGATTCAAAATTGAAGCACAAAAATAAATAAAAAAATTTCCCCCAAACTTTTAATCATCTTTATATCGGAGACAAATTTAAATAAATTCAAGAAAGGAAATTATCACGCCCCTTTGTCTCTTTTGCAGATTGGAGATTTGATTGTAAATGTCCCTCCTTTGCACTCTTATTGTCTACCAAAACTAAAAAAAATATTTACTTAATCTTGGCAGTAATGAATAAATTACCTGGCTATTAAAAACTTTCACACAAAAGAATAAGGCGAAACTTAAAACAAGCGTGTGGATTGCCTTCCACAAAGCTGCTCAATTTTAGTCTTTATTGGACTTCTTTGCTCTTATATTCTGTTTCTTCAAGTTTCTCATTCATAATTAAGTCATTCTTCCATTTGCATTCCTCGGTAGTCTTTAATCTTTAACCATTAACTCTGAATTCCTCATGATTCTTTGGTTCTAGCGTCAACGCCCCCAAAGGTTGTACTTGATACTTGCAGCTATAGGGTCCTCCATTTGATTTAAGCTTTCTAGAAGAGTTTTAGTGCGGGTTAAACAACGAGGACCCAAGTCTCCTTTAAATTTTCTCCCTCAAAATCCTTTGATCATGTCATTTTTTGTTTTATCATATAGATTCTGGCACTATCACCAGGCTTCATTCCTCAACTCTTCCAATTCATTTCGAGTAGCCTCTCTTCTTTGCTTGACCTTGAAATCAAAATTTAGCTTATTGATGGCCCACATAGCTTTATATTCAAGCTCAAGAGGAATGTGGCAAGGTTTTCTAAAGACAAGCCTGTATGGGGACATTCCAATGGGAGTTTTAAAAGCAGTTCTGTATGCCCAGAGTGCATCATCAAGTTTCAGAGACCAATATCTTCTGCTGGAGCTTACAGTCTTTTCAAGATTTTTCTTTATCTCCCTGTTGGAAATTTCAGCTTGCCCATTTATTTGAGGATGATAAGCCAATCTCATAATGTGTTTGATACCATATCTGTAAGTTTGTCAAACACCTTATTTGTAAAATTAGCTTCCTCCGTCCCATTTGATTGTTTATAGTTCTAGGTGTCCCCAATCTGTGAGGTATTTCTTTGTAAAAATCCTGGCTTTGTGTTAGCATCATTTTTGGGACAAGTTGTTGCCTCAACCCATTTGGATACATAATCTACGACTAGGGTATGTATATATTTCCAAATGAAGCTGGAAAAGGCCCCATAAAATCTATTCCCCATACATCAAATAGTTGCACCACCAGGATACCTTGCAGGGGCAATTCATGCCTTTTGCTGATATTTCCCATTGTTGACTAGACCAAAACACATGTACAAGAGTAAATCATTTTCAATTCTGGTTTTGGCCCAAATTTCCTGCAAGTGCACAGGTCGACAAGTAATAAATTTGATTTAAGTCGGATATCGATCCCACGGAGATCTCAAGAATTCTATATCAACTACCACGACTACTCGAAGCTCATTACTATTTGGACTATAACATGACATTTGTTATCCGGCAGAAAGTTTGTAAAATATCTGAGAAGCATATAAAATGAAAAATCAAATAATCTAGAATCTAAAGAATAAAGAATAATGAATAGTTAAGAAAATAAATGGAAATGGAAAAGTCATCTTTTAGAGTACACATTAAGGTCCTCTTTATTGTGAAGTATCAATTCTGTAGTTAACTTGAAATAGAATTTGCTTGTGTGTTCGGGTTTAAATCTGTCCAAAGGCGTTTAGCGTCTGGTGGATCTCCACTCCATTTGCATTATCTAATTTTTACTGATCCTCTCGAATACGGGGAATGAGATAACTACTTTTCTGAAAGGACTTCCTAAATCTGGGTATTTTTCTTTTGCAATACTTCCTTACCCATTTTATAGATGTAAACCTTAGCTCCCAAATTGCTCCGGTCGAAACAAGGATATACAACTTCCTGGTTACTCTTCCTCAAAATTAGAATAGATCACCCTCTCCTTGATTGAATCTCAGCTAACCGCAAGTTGGCCTCACTATCCGAATTGAGGTGAACTCTTTGCTTGTTTAAATTGATAACTCGTTCAACTCAATCTTGATTTCAAATGAGAAGAGGATTTATCAAAGTAAACTTACAAAGCTCAATAGATCACCAATAGCAGGTTAATATACCTTCAAGGAAATGTTCATAACTCGGGAATGTCTTCTCGTGTCCTTTCCGGAGGACCTCCTTGAGAAATCGAGCAATGAAACAATTCTTAAAACGGGTATAAAAAACTGATATTCAGATCAAAATCATTAAACCCATAACCGAAAGTAAATTCAATAACCGAAATTTACAATTTGCTGGAAACAACTACAGGAAAGATAATTTCTGACAATAGCATTCACATTAATGGAAGTTGGGTTCTGATTCTTGAGATTACACACTCACGGCATTCCTACGATCATAAGAATAACGCAAATTGGCTTGGAAATTCGAATTCCGAATTATGCAGCTGGAAACATTCAGGTAGTAATTTAGAAAGAACGAATTCTGCATTAAAACTCTACTCAAAAGCATAACATCCGATTACGAAAAATAAAGCAGCTAAAATGATAAATCTAATCTAATCTCACAACTATCAACATTGAAGAAAAGAAAAGAAAAGAAAAGAAAAGAAAACTAAAATAAAGAAAATGAGCATATTTGAATACTCGTCTGTATGCCCGTAATCTGCCTTTATGAGCTGGGTAGGCTAGTATTTATAGGAGTTTCTCGAGTTGGGCCCTAATCCGTCACGATCTTTGTGGATTTCAAGTGGGTAGCCCATGTTAATGTTCGGTCGTGACTTCAACTCCTTGCAGCGACATCATCCGTAATGTCGCGACATCGATCCGCGTCGCGACATCAGCTTAAGTCTTAACGACCTTGATGGTGTTCTACGTGTGCGACATCAATCCCACACAATAGCGACATCACTTCGTACGCTGCGGGTTTCAGGCGTGATTCTGATGTCGGGGCCTTGATCTCCGCGTCGCGACATCGACAGCCGCAGCTGCGGGTTTCCATTGGTCTCTCTTGATGTCGCGACTTCAATATCTTGTCGCGACCTCAGCTTTCGGAAGTCGCCTGCGGCATTCAGGCGGTGTCGCGGATGTCGCGACATCGATCTCTTGTCGCGGCGTGACATGTTCTTGTAACTT
This sequence comes from Tetrastigma voinierianum, assembly GCA_016808115.1. Taxonomy (NCBI): domain Eukaryota; kingdom Viridiplantae; phylum Streptophyta; class Magnoliopsida; order Vitales; family Vitaceae; genus Tetrastigma; species Tetrastigma voinierianum. The sequence goes on along the minus strand of JAEQBH010007857.1, from coordinate 163,901 downwards.
TCAACTGGGGTTTTTTCTTATATCGACAACAGCCTATTGTCGTGATCAGATCCTTTGCATGCTTCAATCTTATCGCCACTTGTATCTTTCAACTGGGTGCTCTTGTTGTCGCGACATCAATCTCTTGTCGCGAAATCAGCTTAAGGAACTTACAAGTTTCCACTGATTGTTCTTGGTGTCGCGACATCAATCTCTTGTCGCGACATTACTCTATGAATCCACAGGTCTCAACTGTTCGTTCCTGTTGTCACGACATCAATATCTTGTCGCGACATCACTTTATGGCTATGCAGCTTTGAACTGGTCCTTTTTAGTGTCGCGACATCGATTTCTTGTCGCGACATCAACTTTAGTCTCTGCAAGCTTTCACTGATTGCTCCTGATGTCGCGACATCAATCTCTTGTCGCGACATCACTTCCTAAGGAGTACGCGGCCTTCAGGCGAGACGAGTCTCATGTAAGTGACCTCGATCTCTTGTCGCGACATCACTTCATGTCTCTGGAGGCTTCAACTAGTTGCTTTTGGTGTCGCGACGTCAGTCCTCTGTCGTGACCACAGCTCAACTCACAAAAGCTTCATCTTTTCAAACATGTCATAGCGTCAAAGCGCTTTTCTTGTCGCGACCTCCATCCCTTGTCGCGACATCAACCTTTGTCGCGACATCACACGTGACAATCGCGGCAGCATCGTTTGCGAGTTTACGCTCAATCGCCATTTGCCCATCTTGTGATCCACATCGCGACGCATCAAAATTTCCTTCAATTTCGATGTCGCGACCTCATGGCCCCAGGTATCTGAACCCCAGAAAGCGCAGCATTAGTTAACCGGTTGCTTTCATTTACGCCTGCTATTTTACGCATTTTTACTCCACGCCCGATTCTTTGCATTTCCATTTGCATTTTTCTTCTTTCTTTTTATACTTCCTGCAATTAACAAATTTGGTGAGTTTCTTCATATTTCTGCATCTTAATTATTCCTTTTTACATTAAAATCAAACATAAAAATGGACTAAAAATATATGACTTTTAAGCTCATCACCCATTCTTTGGCATTGATCACACAGCTTCACCCATTCAAAACAGTCCTTGAAAATAGTAGGCCAATAAAATCAATTTGGAGAATTTTGTGGGAATTTGTTTGTCTCTATGAAAATATCCTCCCATATGGTGATGCATGACATTCTATGGAAAATCTTGCTTCACCTTACGGTACACATCTTCGATGATTAGATCGACTCCTCTTCTAAATGCGATTAGGTCATCAGATGTAGTACTGTTGTGCCTTAGCTTTTTCTCTGTGGTATTTGGATTAAGTGGCATAATTCCACATGCTAAGAAGTTACTTAATGTAACCACAGGTGATTGGAGTGGCCATTTGGAATAGCGCTCATACGGAAAATTTTACGCTATTTCCCTTTCTTCTTCTTATACCGGTAGGTTTTCCACTCTTGAAAAGTGATCAGCTATCACATTGTCACAACCTTTCTTGTCCTTGATTTCTAGATCAAATTCCTGTAATAACAATACCCACCTGATCAGTCTTGGCTTTGCTTTTTTCTTTGTCATTAGATATTTAATTGTTGCATGATCAGTGTGTATAATAACATGGGACCCCAAAATGTATGGCCTAAATTTTTCATATGCAAATACTATTGCAAGCATCTCCTTTTCAGTAGTAGAGTAATTTTCCTGAGCTTCATTGAAGGTTTTTCTAGCATAGTATATGGCCTTAAACACCTTTTCTGCTCTCTGCCCCAATACAGCTCCCATTGCAAAATCACTGGCATCACACATGATTTCAAATTCTTTGTTCCAATCTGGTTTTGCCATGATGGGAGCTTCTACCAATCTGGATTTGATCTCCTCAAAAGACCTTAGACAAGATTCATCAAATTTGAACTTGGTATCTTTTTCCAGCAATCTACATAGTGGTCTAGCAATTTTTGAGAAGTCTTTGATAAATCTTCTGTAAAAACCAGCATGTCCTAAAAAAACTTCTTATTCCCTTGAGTATAGTGGGTGGCATCAGATTTTTTATAATTGAAACTTTTGCTTGATCTACTTCCAGCCCTGCTGCATAAATCATATGCCACTAAAATGATCCATACATTACCATAAATTGCTTGCTTTTCCCGATTGAATGAATTCTTGTCTTGGCACCTTTGAAATCTTGACCACGAGTTATGCGAGACCGGTTTTTCAAAGTTGAATCCATACACTGTGAAATCATCCATGAAGATCTCCATAACCTCTTTAGCCAAATCTGAGAATATAGACATCATGCACCTTTAGAATGTACAAGGATCATTACACAAACCAAATGGCATTCTTCTAAAAGCAAAAGTACCAAATGGGCATGTAAAGGTGGTTTTCTCCTGATCCTCAAGTGCAATGGCAATTTGGTTATATCAGTATCGATTAAAACATAAGTGGTGCATAGCCTATCGATGTCGATCGATGAAGGCATGGGAAAATGATCCTTCACGGTTGTAGTATTTAGTTTTTACGTAGTCGATACGCCACCTCCATCACATCCCACCGAGTTCTTGTAGGAATCAGTTCATTCTTTTCATTTATGATCACATTGAATCCACCTTTCTTGGGAACCACATGTACTGGGCTCACCCAAGAACTATCTGATATAGCATATATAAAACCTGCATTCAACCATTTCAGAACTTCTTTTCTGACAACATCTTTCATCACAGGGTTCAGCCTCCTTTGATGCTCAATATAACTTTTTGCATTATCATTCAACAATATTTGTGCATGCAAATGGAGGGACTGATACCTTTCAAATCCTTTATTGACCAAGCGGTAAGCTTCCTTGTACTCTCGAAATTTCAGCGGCTTACATTCTTGATTGGTCAATCGCGGTGATATGATAACTGGTTTTCTCTTTTCTAGTTCTAAGAAAGCATATTTCAAATGACTGGGCAATTCCTTCAATATTCACCCTTCTGCACTAGTTTCTGCTTTCGGTAACTACGTCACGGCTGCATACATCATCTTGGTATTTTTCATTCATGCTCGAAGGCTGTTTCTTTGTTATCTGGCTGAAGGCAACATTTCACAACGATACTCTCGAAGATGCGAAAATTCATCTGATTTCATTGATAGAATGTTGAAGAGTACGGTCAGAATTCAATTCAATACTGAGAAGACTATTGTTTTCTACAGCCATACAACTTCACCTCTACATCGGGGTGTTCAAACTCCTATTAGATTAAAGTGCAGCGCTTCATTCCCCACCCTTAGAGTTAGTTTACTTTTACGCACATCACATCGAGGCGGCTCGATTCTTGGGGTCTTCTTAGCGACAAAGGCTGGAGTGTCTTCCTCCATCTTCATTGACAGACTTGGGCAGGATACCCTCCCGGGGTTCTCCCGGATTAGTCCCGCCTAAATAAATCCTTTAATACAATCATGGGAATCTATGATAGAACCCACCTAAGAAAGAAGTAAACACATGCAGTACAAATACCTCAATTATATAGAGAAAAATCCGCGACGGCCCAAATCCACGACCGACCTATCTTAATGTAGGTCATAACCCTGTTTTATACATAAGGACTCATATGAGTTCAATACTAATATCAGAGCATTCTAAGAGTATTTGCGAATTTAGAGGTACAAATGAAGATAAATAAGTCCAATAAACCAGACAGGTAAATGAGATAGAAATCTTGTATTTGTAGAAGAAAGCGGTGTTGAATCTGGCGCGGGAGTAGGCCACTATTTGCACGGACCTAGAACGATTTAAAAAAATAGCGTGAGATAATAAATCTCGGTGAGTGGCATAATTTATAAGGAAAGCTTGATGTTTTTATTTTCGGGCATTTCTTCTCTCGAGACCTCCACGTCCACTCTTTTGTAGGAGTCCCACGTTTAGAAACATTTCACAAACCCAACTTTACCCAAGTCAACAATGAAATTCATGCTCAAAATTTAATCGACATGATTTTTAAGAAAATTATAGCACAATTGTTCACAACCCTAAATTGAGCATAAAAGTACGTATAGTCATCATGTCGTAAAAATAATCATTGAAGCGCGTAACCATAAATATGTGGAAATGGTTATGCTAATCATAAACCAACAATGTACTATACCATAAACCCATCATAGCCGTCGAGATGGCTTGGAGCCTCAAGATACCCGTGGCAACCTAATAAACATACGGTAAACCGACCATCACGTGGCAACTAATAAACCTTCGGGTAAACCGGCCATCACGTGGCAACTAATAAACCTTCGGGTAAACCCGACCATCACGTGGCAACTAATAAACCTTCGGGTAATCCCGACATCACGGCCGTGGAAAATAATATATAATCGTCTCCTTACTCACATGTACCTTTCCAACGATACTGTATTATAATCATTTCACAAAATCTCAAAATCTAACTCTTAAAGCGATAAGTTTTTTGAAGTGGTTTAAAACCTCGATCACGCACCCCTGACATATTTAAATACCACGAGACTCATCCTGCGCTCGGTAAAAACTTGAAATATTTAAAATGTTGACTAAATTCACATAGAGAATGGTAACTTGTTTATATAAAACGAGATCATTCTATTTATGCATAACCAACCATTCGATCAAATGATATATTTATTAAATAATTAACCATAATTATATACCAATATAATACCCCAAAACATTTAAAACATATAAACCACTCACATGAATGCAATTGTTCTGATCCTGCTCCCTGCGGGATCGTCTCGGCTTCCGGCAGTGCTGTAATATAAATAAAACACCACTTAGGCTCGATAACTGAACCCAGCTGACATTGGGATGCCTCGAAGGCCTTAGAATAACTTTTAGAGCCTTAAATATCAAAATTGGACTCGTGAGTCCAATTACACACTATAGACCCTAGTACTCAAAATTGGGGCTTTTAACTTGGAACTAATTTCACGAAATTGAGCGAATCCAATAATTCATAAAATCCAATTTCACTAATCCACTCAATTTTACTTAAACTTGACCAATTGGTACTCAGTGCGTCCGACCTTCTTGGTATTACCTAAATGACCCAAAATGGAAAATTAACCAACGGCGTCCGTTAAACCGTATATCGAGCCCGAGACCAGGAACACAGCAGTACCCTTAACTTGGTCCAAAGGTTGCTGTGGTGGCCAAAAACTCGATCGACAATTGGCCTTTGTTTTGTATCTTTCAAACTATGAGGAATGCGCAAGGGACCCGCGGGTATGAGTTCGGAGGTCGAATGGTGGGAGGGAGGTATGGGTCGGCCTGGAGTGGCCGAAAAATGCAGAAAAACGGTGACCCACGGTGGCGGCCGCCGTCGCCTTCGCCGGCCCGATCTGGGCGTGTCCGGCGGCGGTTCGCCGTGAAATTTCACGGCCGAGATCATCTCACCTTGCTCCTCCTCCCTGGACGGCGCGTGTGCAAAGGTGGAGTTCTTACGAGTCACCTCCACCCGGCGAAACTTGAGCGGCGGCTGAAAATGGGTGTGACTAGTTCGATTGTTCACAATTTTGGGAGTTTTCTAGGGTTTTGGGCTCGAAATGAGTGTCTTTGGTCTAGGGTTTTTCATTTTGGCACGCAAGGCTAGGTTTATATAGGGCCTAGAATTCGCTTTCGAGTAAGCGAGAGCAACTTTGGACCTTTGGTGTTAAAAATCTTGTTGTTTGAACTCTCGGGGTCATAACATCAGTAAGTCGGATTTTGGCCAGTTGACCACGATCCTATGAACTCGTATCGGCGAGGCCTATGAAATGGTGTCTTATCCGACCCAGAAATTATTCATCCTTGAAAAAGTCAACTTTTATCACATACTAAGTGTTGTTGGTCAAACCCTAGTCAAATGCAATTGACTGAGTCGAACTTGGTGATGTGTTAAAGCTTTGTATTATTTTGTACGGGTCATTACATTCATAATCACAAAATCCACAGGGAAGATGAATTTACCCACCTTGAAGCACATCTTCAGAACACCTTACGGTTATGCCATTGATCACATCGACCATCTGCAATGTGATTGTTGTTGGGGTAGAAGTTCCCCCGAACTGGGGTCTTTGCACCACTAACGGAGGGCATCGAATTTATACTAGCACGGAATCACAAGGCCTTCTTGAATTCATATTTCCTATGGGCGGGAATGGTGGCTTGCACAGGTCCTTCATTTTTGTTGGGAGCTTTGTGGATAAAGCTGCCTTTGCGGTGCGGTCGGAGTTCACTATTCCTTTCTCATCTATTTTCATTTTCTTGCTCAGTATCTCCTTCAGAAATTTTGCATAGTTAGGCATTTGGTTGATTACCTCTGCAAATGGGATATTGATTTCTATCTTCTTGAAGATGTCCAAGAATCTAGAAAACTGCTCTTCCCTTTTTGCTTTCTGAAGCCTCTAGGGGAATGGAACTGGAGGTGTATAGTACAGTACCTTCTCCTTCGAACTGCACTCACTACTTGGCTAGAGTTCCATTTCATTACGTATCTTCTTCTTTTCTTCTATAGTCTTCTCAGGCATGCTCTTCTCTTCTTCCTTTTCAGTTTCTTCCTGTTCTACATCAGTCTCTTCTTTCCTTTCTTTCTTGCTGTTGTTGCCCACTTCTTTCCCACTTCTTAACTGAACTTCCATGCAATCCTTTGGGTTCTTCTGGGTGTCACTAGGGAATGCACCCTTGCTCTAATTTGGCATACTAAGGGCCAGCTACCCTACTTGTGTCTCCAAGTTCTTCAGTGAGGCACTTGTATTCTTCGAAACACCCAGGTATCGGACTTGAAAGCTTCAAGTCGAACTGATTTCTGTTCATGGAGGTGTAGCGACCTCTTGTTATCCCCATGAGCTGCGGCATTGTTCTTGAAGGTTGGGTCACTCCTCGACCTTGATGATTATTCACACTTCACCCCTTGATGCTATTGTTGGAACCTTGGTAGCTGTTGATATCCCTGTTGTGGATTATGTCCATGCCTTGGGCCTTGTGCTGCCCCTCCACCATATGAAAAATTCTCATGATTTATCATTGCTGGACTGTAATGTGTGGGGGCAAGTTGGGGTTTGGCTTGAAATTATAACTCCTTGGCTCATTCATGTATTTAGCCTCCTCAACCCCATAAGAGTCCTCTTATTGGTACCGGCCCACTTCTTCTCATTTCTTCCTCTTTCCACTACTCTATCCTCATGAAGCGAGTGCATTTTATTTCTGTTGTCCATCACATGCATGATGGCATCTAACTTTGCTTCCATAGTTGTCATTTTACTCAGCTCCATGACCCCTTTTCCTCTGTATTGCCGCCAGAAGACTGGATGGAGCCTTCATGTGCGCTTAACTTGAGAGTCTTCTATGGTCCCTAGCCTCTTGACACTTTTCTTTTGAATTCTCCACAGCATGAAGCATCATTGATGCCGCCCAGATCTGTATCATTTAAGGCATGGATACACACTATATCCATGCGAGTTTTAAATCGATTCCATCGTGGGCACCTCTTGGCGACCTCTTGAATCTCTCGGGCTATGTATGGGCTCTCATCTTCCCACTTGTTGGAACACTGCCAGTCTCTCTTCTTCTCTCAGAAATAAGAGATGGGGGGAAGAACCTGCCAATGCTGCAAACTCTTCCTAAATATCAACTGAACCATATGGTAATGACTCATACCATGTGGTTGTTATATCTCTTAAGGAAAATGGGAAGAGATGTAGCTTTATCACCTCTGGCCTCACTCCATTTAGCTTCACTGTAATTGCCATCCTGAGAAATCTACCCAAGTGCTCGTTGGGGTCTTCAGTGGGGTGACGGTGAGCCAATCTTCTTCTATACGTGATATCAAAGGCAGCCGGTTCGAAGTTGTTTGCATCCGGTAAGTGTCACGATTCGCAGAATATTCTTCTGAATGATAGGGCCTCAGAGAAATGCCTCCATTGTGTCAGTCATAAGGCACTTCAGCTGCTGTCCTTCTTTCTGCAATGCGGTCATGTCTTTCATCTGCCGTAGGCTGCGTTCTCTGCTCTTTTAGTCTTTCTTAAGCTTCTGAGTGTTCTTTCGATTCGGTGTCTGGCGCGTAAGAGTGCGGATCCACACTTCTTGTGCATTAAAGGATCTCCTGAAATTGAAACACACTCAGATTAATAGGATTAGTGGAACTAAAAAATTATTTTCAACATGGCTTGTTAAAGATCGATGGCTTATACAGCCATTGCTTGTAAAGCTGTTTTAGTCTTTTCTTTTATAAAATTTTGAAAAATGTCCAAATTAGCATTTCCCTTTTTGTTAGAATATTGATCTATTCAATCTTTTTCCAATCCCGACACTGCTTGGTATGCATTAAACTTGTTTGCCTTTTTCCATATAGACTAAAAACCCCTCAAATTCACATAGTTACAAGAGTCTTACACTTCTCTTGCAGCCATGTCACTTTGGATAAACTTGCTTGATTAAATAAACCTTTCTTGGTGTTCAGGATTTTTAAAATGGGTCCTAGTCTACTTGACCTTTGCAAGTCACCACAGGTCATACAAGTAGTAAAATCTGAATGTAAAGTCAGGGTATCATTCCTACGAGATTGAATTTGAAATCAACTACTGACCTCTGCAGTTCTATGCTATTTGGACTAAAGCGTAGTGAAAGTTTTATCCTAGAAAAATAAAGATCCTAGACTATTAACTGAAATATAAACTGAAACCTTGTAGAAAACATGTGTTTTTATCGGTTAAGAATATTGAACTTATGTTTTCAGTTTCTAAACGAATGTGATTCTTCTCCGGTTTGAGTGGAGTCCATAATGTAAAATAGTTAAAGGTTTAAGAACACAAAAATACGTCGCATAGGTAATTTTAGGTTGAGTTACTCAAGTTTATTTGAACAAATTCAACCAAACTTCCTTTGTCACACAAAATGACCTCATCAACCCATGTTATTTTAATGCGAGGATTATGGAGAGGGTCGCAAATGCAAAGCATTGTTCAAAAGCAGAAAATATGGGTAATCCGGTACCGGTTAAGAATATAAATTTGGACCCAAACCAAGTTCATACAAAAAAGAAATGATCCTAAGTTTTTCAAAGATCAATATGGCCTTACTAGTTTGTGGAAACTCTAAACAGAATTTAGATCTACATCATATAGAGGAAAAGGGAATGGGGAAGTAGGAAATTTGTATGTTGTTGTTGTTGATTATAGAAGAATGGGCCCGATTAGGTGCTGACTCCAAATTTGGACCAGGGTCATTGTATGATATTGAGCCATGTTAGCGGTGTTTTTAGTCTGAAGTTGTATTTTGGGTAGAGCTCCCCGTACAAAGGAGACTCTGCCCGATTTTTCGTTAAATCATGGGTCCCTGAAAGGGGACACGATTGGGGCCATTTAATTTCTAAACAAGGTACTAAGGATAATAATCTCTCATATTATTTAATTCTTTTTACTTCATTTATAACAGGTCAATTATTTTGTTTCCTCTATTCTCGTAATATGTTATTACAATGGAGATATATTGAGGGTGAACGGATGTCAAATATGTTGGGAACAAAGCTTTTATTGTGCCTTTGGATATATCGGCAGACTAACGCACGTTCAAACAATTGGGTGATATCATATTTTCAAGCACAACTATTGTAAAGCGAAGTTAATTAGTCCTCGGTGTAAGTATCCTCTAAAAAGTGGAAATAGGTTCCAACCTTTTCCAATATGGAATGACAGTACTGTGCACCAAATGTTGAACATGGTTAACACAACTGCCATTGAGGAAATTGAATTGTTTGTTGAGGTCGTTCGAATAAACCGACAAGTGAATCAATATATGGGTGTTCCAGAAAATGAGAATGTTGCAGAAATTGACTATGGTTGTGGGCGTAGTAAAGGTCCAGTACTAGATACTGGAGTATATGGAGATGATGATGTTTGCGCTTATGAAGAAGGTAATGATGAATCTGATGAAGATGTTGATGATGAATATAATGAAGACTTACATGTTCAAGCTGATGGACATGTATCATCATTCCAGACTACAAATCAGGTTTTAGAGAATGAGCAAGGGATATTTGCCTCTGTGCATGCATTATCTTGTGATGTATCGAATATCCCAGATGATGAGGAACCAGATGAGTCATCCCCTATTCATTTTCACCTACCACCAACACCTTGTTTTGAACATGTTGAAAACATAAATATTGTTATTTCAAGTGGTTGGACTCCATGAGCGCAAGAGACTACCAGTTATTCGAGTGGAGAATTTGTAGTTTGACAAGTTTTTAATTCTAAATCCGATTTGCAAGAGGCTGCAAAGATTTACTCAATTAGAGCACACCAAGAGTTTGTTGTAGTTGCCTCCTCAAAAAAATTGCTCGTTTTAAGATGTAGGAAGGTCGAAGAATGTCAATGTCAATGGAAGCTGCGTGCCATGGTTGTGAAAGATACTTGCTTATTTGTGATCAACAAATATAAAGGGCCGCATACTTGTGTAAATCCTTGTTTGAACCAGGACCATCATCAATTGGACTCAAACTTGGTTGCTGCTCATATATAAACAATAATTAAGGCACAATTCACATTGTCTGCTGCTGTATTCAAGCCATATGTGATGGAGAAATAGGGATATGAAATTTCATATAAAAAAGCCTTGGATGGAAAGCATAAGGCATTTAGACACTTATTTTGTGATTTTTCTCAATCATATACAAAGCTCCCACGTTTGTTCTTGGCCATAGAATAAGCAAATCCTGGATGTGTTGTCATTTGGAAAACCATCGACAATAGTGTGCCAAACAATGAGACATTCCAACGAGTGCTCTGGCCATTCAAGCCATCTATTGAAGGGTTCGCAAGTTGTCGTCCGGTAATGAGTATTGATGGTATACATTTGTATGAGAAGTATAAAGGGACATTGTTGATTGTTATGGGCTATGACGGAAATAATCAGTTGTTTCCATTGGCATTTTCTATTATAGATTGCGAGAATATTGATAGTTGGTGATGGTTCTTGGCATGTATCAGAAATAGAGTAACTCAACAGACGGGGATTTGTGTTATATCTGACAGACATCCAGGTATTATGGCAATAAAGAGCGATCTTCATCTTGGTTGGGATGCACCATATGCCTATCACGGGATTTGCATGTCACGCCCGGATCTCGGTTCGACCCGAATGGCGGATCCGAACCAAGTCCGGGGTTCAAGACTATATACCGGGACTCTTTACTTTCTTTTTCAGACATTGGTGGTTCCAAGTCTTATAACTATATCAAAATATCGTATAAAAAATACAAAATACAACTACCACCGGAGTGGTGTCTATCAAAATCTATACACATATACTGAGTCCCATTTACTTATACAAACACTTATACAAATACATGTCTAATACAAACATCAATCCTTGAGTAGTCTTGGTGAGCACCTATCTACGAGATGACGAAATCTTCTTGTTGTGGAATGTTACGTCCTCTTGCCTCATCTTGATTACCTACAGTTGAACACTCGTGTTCGACTTTGCGCTTAGTGGGAACATAAGCATGAATGACCATGATGGTGGTATCCGCGAAACTTATATATATACATTTCATATATCTATACATATTCATATAACTTTTATTACTTATCATCTTTACATTCCTATTGCATGTCAATCTTTTCCGTTACATGTTCTATGTCTTTGGCATATCTTCTATCTATACTTTTACTGTATTCCTATTTCTATACTTTGCATATTCCATATTCCTTCTATAACTTATTGCTTTTCATATCATATCATTATTTTTCAGATTATGTGAATTTCTATCACATCTTTCATATCTCCCTTAGGAGTGCAGAGCTTATACTTTACTATCATATCATATACTGTCATAGGTTTTCACATATACTTTCATGTGCTTTCATATACTATAGTTTTCATATACCTTTCTCTTTTATATACTTTATGTACTTTTCATGTGTTCATCTTTCATGCCTTATCATATCTCATATACCTTTCATATCATCTTGTACTTTATTTCTTATTCTTGTACCTGTATACTATCATCGCATAGTAGTGTTATGCTTCTCATATTATGTCATATATTTGTTACATTTCATTTTCATATACTTGTCATTTTCTTTTATGTTTCATATATGCAAATACCTTAGAAGCGGATACGGGAAATAACTGTATGTACTCAAAATTATTATCCTTTATGCGAAGGCGATGATCTCTATTTGTATATACCGGTATCATCCTTTATGCGAGCGATGACCTATGTATATAATGATCCGACAGGATCTATGTTATCGACAAGCAGGGCCTCGATATCTATAAAGCGTATCTGCGACAAGCTGTGTCCCTATAAGCATGCCTATCTATCCACTCTACCAAGTTCTAAGCGGACAATCCATGTGTATTTATGTTCGGTACATATCTCATATTCGAAGATAATTATGGTCATCCGGTAATCATATCGCGATATGTCTGATCATTCTATTCAAATTTTGCATTTTCATATTTCAGATATAGCAACATATACATATTTGTGCTTATAGCAAACTTATACTTGTTAGATCTCATTAAGAGTTCTGAACATACACATACGGAGTACTTATACATGTACCCAATACTTCTCAGGTCTTTATCTATTCAATGTTTCTATCAGGTCTTTATCTATTCATAGCCTTCTTAATTGGCTATCATTTGTTCATTCCTGTATTTCATATCATTTGTTATCTTTTCTGGTTATATGGCATAATAATCATATATAATCTATTTTCATTCATACATAATAATTAGGGCATTCTTAGCCACATTTTGTGTTCATGACATATTATCTTTCATGTTCATGTTCATGTTTATGCGTATTAAGTGTTTCGCGAGCAGCGTCCCATCGCCTATTGCGTTTCACCCCATATTTTCCTATTTATGCCTGTACATATGGCATTTCATATACTTAATGCGATTATGACACCTATGTATTCACACATCATTCATGTATTCTTGTTCCTCTATGAATCTACTTTACTTAGAAATTGGAATCATTCCAATTGAATCATCGGAAACTCGAAGTTATGACATTTTTTCATGTCAAACTAATTGATTTGCCCGTACAGCTATGGATGATCTGAAATACTTTCATTCGAGCTCTTAACTCTATACCTGACACTGGTTCTTTGTACTCATTTGAAGCTAAGGTGTTAGGGTTCTTCTCAACTGGAATCCACCCAGTCAGACACGAAACTAGATATGTCCTAAACAACCGGGACTACTCTATGTTCAAAACAGAACCATAAATTTTCTTGAACATAGCCCCACTTTGAATGACTTTCTAGGCCAAATGGGTTCAGAATTTGAAGATACCTATTTCAGGGAGATTTGTTTTCCTTGAAGTCTAATTTACACGGAAATTTGAATAACTCAATTTGGATGAGTGATGGTCAAGTTATGACTAAAACACTAACAACGTCGAAAATAGAGCATTGGTGAGGTACCAACTTTTAGTCTGGTGTCAGTCGAATGGTTCCAGCTATTAGTGCAGGTACTACCTTTATTTTGGTACCAGTGCGGACCTCGGGAATGCCCAGAAATTGTGTTTTTTCTTCCTTTTTTCCATATATTTCCACCCAAACCAACCCAAAACTCAAAACACCTTCCAATACACATCTTATACACTCTATTGAACTCAACCATGCTTTCTATTCATATCTTATACAAGGCCTAGGGTTTTACTCAACCCAACTTCAAGAAAGCTAGGGTTAGGAAAAGTTCCTATCAAAACCCTAGAACAAGAACAAACATGTCCATACTTTACATAACCCTTAGAACCCAAAAACACATGTAATGGGAACTTTAGGTCATCTCATAACAAAACCCTAGAAAAACAAAGGGATTTGTGATGATTTCCATATAAGAATTCATTCTAGGGTTGGGTTTCTTACAACCAAACATGTATCCATACAAGAAATCCAAGTAATCCATACTCAATGTTAGATTCCATACCTTAAACTTGGCTTCTTCTTCCTCCTTCTTCTTCTTCTCCTTCCCTTCTTCTTCTTCTCTCTTTCTCTCTCTACGGGTTACCCTCCCCCAAAATGAGACCAAATTTGGTCTTAAATCAAATATCTCTCTCTAGGCCATGTTTGGCTCCCAAAAACCCATTTTTGGGTTAAGTTTTCCTTTTATTTAACTTAGTCATTAAGTTCCTCTCTTTTTTGCAAAATCCAAGTTAGGCACGTTTCATATTTTAACCCATAGCCTTCTTATCTTATGACTTCTATGTCCCTTTTTGGAAATTACATATTTACCTTGTTTTATCTTATACAAATTAGGGTTTCTCGTTTTATTTCCCCAAAATTCATATTTAACTTTATTATCTACTAAACGGTAATAGAAAGCTGGCAGGTATATTTCGAGTGTTACATTGCATACGTCATCTTGCAAGCAATTTTATGGTCCGCTTCAAAGATAAACTCTTGAAGAATTTTGTATGTAGAGCAGCTAATTGCAACAACACCATGCAAGATGAATAGGCATATGGCTACAATTGGGAGAATTAATTCTGAAGCACAACAATGGTTAGAGGCAATCCCTCTTCAATTATGGGCACTTTCACATGATGGAGGTAAAAGATATAGGATAATGACAACCAACATGTCAGAGGTATTTAATAGTGTTCTTAAAGGAGCTCGTAGCTTACCACTCACTGCATTAGTTCAGTTGACATTTTCCCACCTTAACAGTTATTTTGTTGCAAGAAGGGAACAAGGTGCTGATAGATTGACATCGGATGAGCAGTTCACTCCACATGTTGATGCTCATATGGGCCATGTGGTTAAGGCTGGATCGATGGAAATTGTTCTTTACGATCACATACAGGGCAGATTTCACGTCAAGTCAAGGAGTGGTCGAATTCATCACCTCAACTTAAATGACAAGAAATGCACATGTGGTAAGACACTGATATATGGATTTCCATGTAGCCATATCATGCGACATGTCGACCTTGATATGTTGATTTTACATTATTTGTTGGGAAGCTCTTTACACTATGCAGTCATACTCTGACACTTGGGCAAGCTTGTTTTATCCCATATTCAATGAAAATGAGTGGCCTCTTTATGATGGTCCTAAGATTGTAGCTCTTGAGTCAATGAAACGGCAAGCCAGTGGCCGTCCTAAATCAACCCGGTTGCATAATAAAATGGACATTAGGGAGGGGGAAACCACGATAAAATGTGGATTGTGCAAACAAACGGGTCACAATCGGCGGTCTTGTAAGAATAGAAATCAAGTTCAATGATAGATGTGAAGTAAAGCAATTTGTTTTTTGTTTGTAAATGAGGCCTCACCTTTTTCATAGTTGTTTTGTATAAGACTTATGTACAAGTGTGTATTTCTTGTAAATGAGGCCTCGACTTTTTGTAGTTGTTTTGTATAAGACTTAGTCTAGTAAATGAGACATTATTATTGTAAATCATTGTCGCTGTAATTAATATTGACAACCATATTTGATAATTATTTTGGATTTGTTATATCTTATAGATATGGAATTCAAGGGGATTCATGATGCAGATCCTTCGGATACAACAGTTTTGGTATTGCAAGATAGACACAGATCACACTTAGTAGATATAGAGTAGGTACGTATTTTTTTAATTATCAATTACTATTAATAGTTGTAACATGTAATTTATATATAACCAATTTTAAAATTGGTTGTTTGGTTGCTTACAGCTTCAGGAACTACTCCGCCCTCAACAGCAGATGAGAGCCTTCATGACTATGTGGAGGATGGATATATGCATTCGTCCATACGTGATCAGCGCTAGATTTTACGGTATATACCGCTTGGGCCACATCATGATCGATTGGCCACTTATCACCTCTCTTGTCGAGAGATGGCAGCCCGAGACACACACGTTTCATGTGTCAGTAAAGGAGATGACGATAACCTTACATGATACGCCATCATCCTCGCTCAGATCCACGACCCAAAGAGCCACCGGGCACTTGTGTGTTCTGATGTGGCTGACAGGCCAGAGTCGCTTCGTGCCACCCACCACGATGCTAATGTGAGGAGCCATTATCTCCTTTATGTGGTTATGTTCCCACTATCCACCCCTAACCCTGATGCATGAGGTCGTTACTAGAGCCGTGAGTATGTGTCTATCTGCGATGATTTACACCTTCTTCTTTGTCAGGATGTTAAGCATAGAATGCTCCCCATGTGCTTTCTCCCACTACTGCGAGATTTGACGCATATTGCGACTTATAGTTAGGGTGGTAGAATACTAGCACATGCATATCGCGAGTTATGCTAAGCTAGCTTGGATCAGAAATGTATTAGCTGTTGTATTACACTCAAGGTTGCATGCAATAACTGAATGTATGTTGTCAGGTATGGATGAATCAAGCCCGATTATGCCAATTATTACTCATAAGGGACCTAGTGAGGTCATTGTATGATATTGAGCCATGCTAAGGTGTTTTTGTACGCTTTGTATTTTGAGAGCCCCCGCATAAAGGAGACTTTGCTCGATTGCTAATTATGGTCTCTAAAGGGGACACGATTTATATTATTTTTTCTAAAGCAATATAAAAACCTCATTTTTTTTAGGACCAACTTTTTGTTTATTTTGTATTCAGCTATGGTCTTGGGAAAGACTTCATGTCGATCGAACCGATTTTGGGTGACCACACGATTCGGCACCACCACCCACTCATGCCTTACACTATGCAGACGTCGATGTCGGGGATGGAGACCTACCTGAGGCTGTCCACGATGGATTACCAGCTCAACCTACGGCTGAGCCAGAGGTAGAGCTAGCTCTTCCATTCGGGTGTAGGTGGAGAGTACCTTTGACACAGGTGCATAACCCATCCGGTGTACTCCTCCTATATCGAGATCAGCTAGATGCACACACTCCAGATCAAGTAATGGTATATGTAAAAGTATATGATTCTATATTAATTTCATTCATATTCATGTAAAATTTATTGACATCAAGTGTTCACATGTAGGTCTCATGGCAACCATATGGAGAAGTTACTCGAATTACCCCATATATCCGCTTAGTTGATCGTGAGATTCAGCACGCATGTCACCGCCATATGTTTCGAGATTGTCGAGTGGCATCGTCCGCAGCGAGTCTTGCGCCTGGCCACGTGATCAGAGATAAATTCTTTATAACACCCTCGTTTACGAGGTGCACAAAGACATGTAGTAAGGACGCATATGTGCACCAAGTGTCATTGTAAAGGATAAAATTGTAAAGTTTTCAAAGAATTGTGGCACATTTGCAATTAAGGAAAGTGGAGGGGGTGAAAGTATAATTAATGGAAGTTTAAATAGTAAAATAATAATAATAAATTGTCAAAATAGTTCAGAAAGCCTTCAAAATTCTCTAGGATCTCTACGACGTAAACTGGGATCGCAATGCATTAAATTCGCCTCAGGAAATTTTAGTAACCCAGAAAGTTTCGTTAAATTCGAGACAATCGGAATATTTTAATTCTAAGCCGGCCGCTAGAGTGAAACCAAAACTAGATTTTAAAATTCGAAAATTAAGAATACTTAAAGAATATTCAATTAGGACAAAAGAAATTGAAACCGACAAAATAAATTGTTTCGTCAGAAACTTACAGAAAAGGGAAGAAAAGGACACAAAACCACTGACAAAAAATAAAAAAAATAAAATAAAAGTCAAAACGCATGAAATGACGGACAAAAGGCTTCTGAGAGAATTTTTTTTTTCTTCTTTTAATTCTTTATCAGATTTAAGGAAATTTGACAATGCACTATTTCAAAATAACGAAAAGTGCTCTACGAGACGAGGGTTACTGCGGTACTAAAACACGGATTTCACCGAATTCAGGTAAAAATTCAGAAAATCCAAAATTTTAGTTTTTCTCAGATTTACGACATTCTAATGGTCAGCACTTTTCGGACCAATAGGTAAAGTTACTCTACGCGACGAGAGCTACGCGTAAGTACCAAAATCACGATTTCTTACTTCCACGTGAAATAGTGAATACGTATAAAATAGTAAATACGTATGAATACGTATAAATACGTATGCATAGTGCATTCGTGCATAGTGCATAGTAAATAGTGTATAGTGTATAGTGCATAGTGCATAGTGAATAGTGAATAGTGCATAGTGTATAGTGCATAGTAAATCGCGCATAGTAAATAGCGAATAATATTTGGTTGGTTGTGCTAATGTATGTGGTCTAATACATCAAATGTGTAGGCAAAAAGCAAAGGCGAGAAAAGTTGTGGAATCGTGCTCAAGTTTAGTAAGCAGAAAATGTGAGTACTCAAAATCATTTTCTAAAACAAAAGTATTTAAATTACAAGTTTGTAAAGTGCTTTGAAAATATAGATTTATAAAGCATTTTTATTACCTCCCAATTGTTATACTCAGCAGAAAAGTTTGATTTCAACATTTAAGAAACAGATTGGCCTGGTTTAGCAAAACCCTACATGGTACGTACCGCTTCCTACGATGTATTTTTGATTGCATGGTATGGTTGGTGGGATATTATGATTAACTATATTGCCTAGGCCTGCAATCGGGGGTTAGATCGAAGATATTTTACATGCTGAGTCGCTCCTCTGCACATTCGAGGTATATAGTTAGCGCGCTGACTTAGTACATAGCGATGAGGTGTTGGTTTAGATGTTCCCTCACCGAGCATTTTGGTCTCGAGGTTCCATTATGCTATATAGATCCCACCGTGTTCACCAGACCATCTTAGCCGGGTAGTGTTCCGAGGTTCACTACCGATGTCAGGTTCCGAGGTTCCGAGGCATCACTTCTAGGGTATTTCAAAAATGGGTCACAAAGTGGGTTGCAATGGATTATAGATAACACTTTCAGATATTAACCACCACGAAACATTTTCATACATATTAGCTGTAAATAGTTTTCATAATAATTTTCAAAGCAGCTAGAATTAGTTTTCTGCACGCTTAGCAAACAGAATTAGTTTTGTGTATCAGCTGCCAGTTATAAACAGCTTTCAACAAAGAGAATAGTTTTTACCATTAAATGGTTTTCATAGAAAACTCAGTTTTCTCATAAATAAATTTACAACCATTTCGTACGTATTTTCATATTTGGGAGGTACAAATGCCAGACAAGATTTAGAACTTATAGCACTCATCGAGCCCGTCAGTTTCACGCTGCTTTAAAATAATTTTTCAGTGTGGCTGGCTTCAAAGACTTTTCCAGATCCTCAATCCTAGACGATGTGTCAGTGAATATATATAAGATAAGGTGAAGTAAAAGTAGTAAAAGTTAAAATGTGACATTTTATATGTAAATATCTTTGTAAAATATGTGCATGCATATTTTGAGAAAACAGTTGCGATGAAATTATATTGAATTGATTTTTATCTTATATTTTGATGAGGACCAGAGGTCCTATGATTTGTAGCTTGATTTTGGAAAATATCGAGTGTATTTTTTTATACATGTGATTTTTGTATTTTGGTTTGACCACCGTGGCACAAGAGTGTTGTCTGATTTTCAAAAATCTAAAGGTGTGATTTGATAAAAAAAGTGAAAATTTTATAACCCATGTTTTCCAAATACAAGGTCGCTAGCTTAACGGGCTTAGCTTTTATGGTAATTTGTCACGAGCAAGCTTCGCTAGAGGTTACTCGTGAGTTGCCTGGCAGATTTATTGTCACCAGGAAGGGGGTCTCACTGCTGGTATCGAGCGGTGTTTAGGCGATAGTCTCGCCTCGTTTTTTGCATCGTTTCGCAAAGATTTCCTATAAATTATATATATATATGAGAGTATATATATATATATATATATATATATATATATAATGATTTTTCTATTGCAACCTATATTGTTTTGTTAAATCCTTGCATGCATCGGATATTAAAAAGTGTCACTAAATCTTTTAACCTTTAAATTCACAAAGATTAAGGTCCGACGAGGTCGTGAGGTCGCATTCAGACTTCGCACCTGGAGGCATCACTAGAGAGATATGTCAAGAACACCCCTGCATCGGAAAAATGCTTCCAATGAATCGGGCCTCAGCTATAATCCATCGTGGTCGCATACCTAAGGGGCGGTACCTTGACGATGGATCAGGTTATATAGATTGTTATAGCAGCTACCCGTCACCCACTAGAGTCTACGTAAGAGCGAGGCATAATAGAACGCGCTTCTAAATTAGGCAAACTTATGATCGTATCGGCGACCTGCAGGCGTGGTACTTATGGTTAGATGTGGTTAGCTGCTCTAGCTATTATAAGGTGATTTTAATGGTGTCCTTCCACCTACATTTAGAGACAATGTGTTTCCCGTGTTTACCAGATACAAAGAAAGCAAAGCAAGCAAAGAATGTTATGAAAAATCTGAGGCTGCACTAAGAGCAGGTGCTCCTAAGATGTCAACTAGGCACCGCCGCCTAGTAGAAAGAAATGAAAGAAGGGATCACGGTGAGGCTCGTAATCCAGGAGTAGCATCTAGCCGTGGATCCGTCTATCACCAATGTACTCCTTAGGAGGTAGATCTTCAAGATAATCTTTCCATCAGGCCCTAAATGTACAAGACTGAATGGGACTAACCTCAAGAACACGCAAACCAAAGAAGTCGATTTAACATCCTAAGTTCCAACCTATACGAATAAAACATCGAGGAAAGGATTATTTCGATAATAACGCTTTAATTCAATGGAAGCCGGGTTTCACCATCGATTATACCATACATTGGCTTGTCGATCACGAAACCACCGTAAATTTGAAACTAGGTGTTCGAAATCCCAAATTTGTCCTGAATTCAAACCACCAGATGCAATTTTAAGAAATATACATCTCGCATTCGCCAATCCTTACGCCTAACGTTCAAATCCAAATTAGAACGAATACAAACTAATCTAATCTAAAATGAAATGGGAAGAAAAACGAAAACAAAAGAAAAGAAAATAAAATAAAATAAAATAAAAATATACAAGAGCCTTCACGAACCTATCTCTCTTTTGCTCGCCAAGAGCCGCCCGTTGGTAGCGCCTTCGTGATTTATAGGGTTTTAAGTTTGGCCCTAATTCCAATGCGCCTTTTGTGGATTTCCCAATGGATCGCCCATGTTACCTTCAAGTCGCGACCAATTTCGTCGTGATCATCCATGTCGCGACATCGATCTTACGCCGCGACATCAACTTAAGTCTTACAAATTTTCAACCTGGTGTCTTCGATGTCGCGAATATCAATCTCTTTGTCGCGACATCGCCATGGCTTTGTGCCTAACCGGTCGCCATGACGCCGCGATTATCAATCTTTGTCGCATACAAATTTTTCATGTTCTGTGAATCTCAACCGAGTTTTCTTATGTCACAACAACCTATTGTCGCGTGATATCAACCGACATCGCGTGATGCTTCAATTCGTCGCCATTTGTATCTTTCAACCGGTTATTCTTGATGTCGCTGATATCAACTTTGTCGCTGGCATACTATATGTCATTGAAGGTTTTAATGGTTGCTTCGCTTGTCGCGACATCAATTCTTTGTCGCGACACGCCTTAGTAACTGGCGTTTCCACCGACGTTTTGGTGTCGCGACATCAATCTCTTTTCGCCATCGCCTTATGGCTCGCAGTTTCACTTGATGGTTTCGTTTGTCGCGACATCATCCTTTGTCGCGACATCAATTCATGCCTCGCAGGCTCAACTGGTCGCACGATGTCGCGACTTCAAATTCTCCGTCAGCGACAACAACTTGAGTTACATCAGCTTCATCTCACCAAGCCTGTCATAGCTTCAAGGCGCTTCTCTTATCGCGACATGTATCAAATTTCTTCCAAGTTTCCTGATTGCTTCATCTGGAGTTTCTTTAACTCACCGCCATTTTCAAGTAAGCTGCTCGATCAGTTTAATCGCCGTGAACCTGATATGCATTTTGATTGTCGCTAAACTTCAATGGCATAAGTTCCTTCATCTTTGTGTACTTTCCCGCCGTAACTTGTTTCAGCCAATATCTCATTAACGCTCATCCACCTTCCGCTTCTTTTCGCAAAATTTTCTTCTTGAATTCTCGCTATTTAACAACTGGTTAGTTATTCCATAATTTCCGCATAAATCGGCCTTGTTTAGATGAAAAATCAAGGTAAAAATGGACTAAAAATAGATGACTTTTAAGCTCATCAAACTCCCAAATTTAAAATTTTGCTTTGTCCTCAAGAAAAAGAAAGAATTGTTTGTCCTCAACAAAATAAAAGAAAATTTTTAAGGACATTCTTCTTACTTGTTCTGCAGCTGCACGAATTTAATTGAAATACAAGGTATGCACATTTTCTCGTATACATCTAGCTTCAAGTCCAAATTTCAAGGTCAGGTTTCTACTTTATAGTATACAAACTAAACTGTTGAAATTATGTTTTGCAACAACATAATCATTGGATCCCGTTGAAAATAAATTGTTTTCCTCTTCTCATCTCATAATTATTCACTTAACTCCCTAGGTCCTTCACGCTTTTAATTGCTTTATTGCCTTCCAAATTCCATGTTTATTGCTCATATTGATCTCCACTAATGTAGGTAATTCCATCCTTCAAGATCAATCGTCTGGGCTTGTAATATTAGGCTTGGGTAAGGGTAGGATAGAAAGGAACTTTTGGTTTAGATTACCCCGAACTTTTTTCTTCTTCACCACGCCCTTTTTCCTTGTGGTTTCTTTAATAAACTCCCAAACTAATTCGGGACATCTCTTGATTTCTTCTATCTCGTAACTATATGCTCCCATTTCTCATTTGTAATTCACCTGGGGAATTTCCTTGTTTGTCACCATTCAGGATAGTGCAACGTTTACCTTCTGTAGCTTAACACCCTTAGCAAACTTTGGGTTAGTAACCTATACCGTATGGCATTATGGTACTAGGTGTCAAAACACCTAAGAACTTAATAGTTCAAGAGAATTAGGCCACACAAAACTTATCCCTTTTTGCCTTCTTTCTATCAGATTGTGTTTTGACCCTTTCCTTTCATTCTTCTTTTTCTGTCTTTTCTCCTTGAGTTCTTCAAAAACAACCTCCCCCAAACTTGATTTCCTTCTTCCTCTTTCAGTTCTTGGGTAATCACAGGTTCTTTACTGGTGGATTGATTCTTTTGGAAGGTTTGGGGTTTAAATTGGCTGATTTTTAGAAATAAGGCTTGATCGCCTTAATTTCTGAACTAAGGTATATGCTTAGCATAGAGAGGGATGGCTTGAATTGCTCAAACTTTCCAATAATGGCCTGCATCATTTCTCAAGCTTGTATCACTTTAGATTTCGCTCAATCAATAATCTAACAAGCTCTAGAATCAATAGCTACGTTATTGACCATTAGAGTTCCTTGATTAATTTTTGTTGATGAAAGAAGTTAAACTTTAGTATCCAATGTGTTCCTTGACTCATTGTTCATACCACAATCTCAAAATATGTTTTGCTCCTTTCCACCCCATTACTTTCATTCCTGACTTAATGCCTAAATTTAAATCACTTTGCACTTTGTGTTTCAATGAAATTAGCTCCGCCTGGTCTCTTGTTCTTCCTTTTGTTGTTTCTGGCCATTCTAACCGATTGTTTCATTCATTCCAAAGATTATGACATATCAAGAATTTTATTCTGAAATAAATCATACTTTAATTTCCACTATGCATCACAAAGCAACACAACATTGAACAAATGATTCAAAATAGCACACACAAATAATTCAATTCAAATTTCTATTTTATTTCGATTCAATTGCAACAGCTTGATACACAAGATGTGGGTTTGGAAGGTAAAGAAAGTCATTGGGAAGAAGTCTATCTTTTCTTTTGGGAAGAGGCAAAGAAAAGATATTAGGGGACCAGTCTAGGTATTCAAACGAAGCCGGGAAATGATAAATTTACTCTCTTCTTTCCTTTCTCTTCTAGTTTCCTTCAACTTGATCTTCAATGAAGATCTCATTGGAGAGATCAACCTTCGCTTAGCCTATCTTGTCTCTTCCTAAGCCATTCATCAGGCTTTCCATTTCATTATTATCATGTGAATTTGGAAAGCATTGTTGTTAATCATAGTCTCAGCCTGAGCCATTCTTTCATCAGATTCAAAGATCCTTTTGCTTGTCTCTATCATCCTTTGTTTTCAAAATCCTTCGTAGAGACTTGTATAGAACTTGAAGCCCCTTGATTCATTCCCTCAATGGCTTCATCAGATCTCTTTTCTTTATCAATGTTGTGGAGTTGAGAATCACGCCAAACTCGATTGTTATAAAAGCTCATGACTTAGCTTGAGTTTCGTACGTATCGTGGATCTCTTTCCTTCATTTCTTTCTTAAACTCTTCCCTCATTGCCTAAAATTTTTCTATCCGTTCCTCTTCGCTCAAATTCTTCTCCCCACCGTCATTCTTCTTTGTAGCTCCATCTCATGCTCCTTCCTTCTCGTTTAGCTCTTCCTCCCACTCGCCGGTCTCTTCTTCACCTTTCATAATGCCTTCTCTCGAATTCCGTCGTAGTCTCCACTCCTTCATCCATTCTCTGCAGATGGCATCGGAGAGCTTCCAAAAGATCGAACTGCTCTCAGGCTCCCTGAGCTTCCATGTTGGAAATTCGTCGCACAGAGTGAGAATCGCTAAGGAATGGAGAAGTCTATTGGCTGCCTTCATCCCGCTCTTCATTGTCCGCAAAATGAAATCATTGTTGTCGTGAGCTTTCCGGTGCTCATTCCTCGATCGCTGAACCCTCCTCGAAGCTCCCTTTTTCTGTCTTTCACTGGCTTCATCTCTTTCTCTACTCAGCACCCTCTTTTTCTTCTGGTTTCGTCCTTTGCTAACTCGCCGAAGGAGTGATGAAGCTCTGTACTTCTTCTTCTCGATTCCCATACTTTCACCCCAAATTTTCAAACATAGAACAGTTGATTGTCACTGGTCGAGGAATAAGCCCTCTTATCTCCCTTCATGATACCTCATGATAGAATTTTCAATGACAACTCCTACATTGATCTTGTATCCTTTTACATTTGGGTATACAAAGAACACGCCTTCTTGTTCTCTCACTGTGCACAAGTGTTTTGTTGGAACCAAAATGGCCGTGAAGTAGTAAACCATACCTTTCGCTTCCTCGCCGAGGCTTCCCCTGCTCACGCCTCCCGCCTTCCCTCGTTTAGCAGCACCTTACCATTAGTGGCTTTCTCATAATCTTTCCAAAATCTGGTTTTTCCTCAAAAGTTTTTGAATTTGAACCATGTTTGTGCACCGCCATGCCATAGGCCTCGTTGATGGCCTTAGCTTCATATGAAACCCACTCTCTAACAAAACCGCCCATCCTCCTTCCTACCAAATTTGAATAAATCTCTTACCAGTGCTGTATATACCCTGATTTTGCAAGGCAGAGACTCTCCCACCCTCTCAGTTTATCATCTCCTTTGAAAGGAGAAACAGGATTTTTGAATTTCCCTCCGTGACAAGCCCCTTTGTTAGCATAATATTTTTTCCACTGGAGTACGTCATTCGACACGAAATCTTCTACTTCTTCTTCTTCTCACCTTTCCCTTCCTTTCTGCCCTTTCGAGTTTGTCGTCTGTGTTTCATGGCACCTCTCCCCGATTGTTCTTCCCGACGAATTCATCTAACCGTTCTTCAGCAGTTTCTTCTTCTGGTCGTTCATGTCTTCATAATCGCTCTAGGTTAGGGGACTAGGGTGGGAATTTCAGCCATTGGAAACGGAAGAAAAGCTTTTCAAAAGGTTTGGAAAGCTAGGGTTTTCAGGGGTTGAGATTCAGAAGGAGGAAGAAGGTGAATAGCTATGTGGTTTTGAGTGAATGATAAAGTTTCCAACAATTGCAATTCAATCAATGTTTGTGGGCTAATTATTGCTTCATTAAAAATATGTCGCGACTCTAATTTCGCCTTTATTTGAGATCATTGAATTTAGGCTTTTAAAGTGAGTTATCATATTAAAATCTTCCTTATGTTTACATGCTAAGTTTGTCGCGACATCGTGATTTTAGGAATTGTTTGATTATCATGTCATACATCCTTTTATTCCTGTTTTTATTCCTGCCATTTCCTACCTTGTTAGTTAAGGTGACATCATTTTTCATTTTGAAACTTAATTTCGTCGACTTCACAAGGTGTCGCGACATATACCTTCTTCCTTCACACTGTAAATTGCCTGATCCAAAAACAAAAAAGTCACGATATCAATGTTTTGTCGCGACACTCTATGTCGCAACATAACCTTCGTCAAAGGCCTAAGCCCTTAACTCATCGATCTCAAGAACTTGAATTCTTCTTATTGTTCCTAATCCTTTTAGACATCTCTTCGTGCATTTCCAAGCAAAGATTTAACAATCAATTCAAGTATATCTACAGACCGTTAAAGGAGAAGGTTACTCCCCTTTTTCATGTCGTGACTTCTCTGCAAGTTGCTAGAATTGTTCCTGTAGTTGCCTTGCCATTCATGTATTTAAACCTTGCAGAAGCTCACTGCAATATTCAAAAAAAATCTAATTAAACTACAATTGATGTAACACCCCGTCCCGAGAGGGTGTACTAAAGATAGTGTAACCGTGATGTGCAGGCCCAAAGGCTTCCTTTAATTAATTTAGCGCCATATCGTAATTTTTGAAAGTTGTTTTAATGATGAAATTATAAATTTTCGCGAATTGTGGCACTTTGCAATTAAGGAAGTGAGGGTGAAAGTATAATTAATGGAAGTTTAAATAAGAAATAATAATAAACTGCCAAAATGAATTCAGTAGTTCAAAATTTTCTAGATTCAGATGACGAAACGACTGCATCGCGGTCTATCTCGTGAAATCTAGTAAACTCCAGGAAAGTCTGCTAAATTCCGAGACGTTTCTGAATATTTTATGAATTTCTAGGCGACGGGTTTAGAGTGAAACCTGAAAACGGGATTTTAGAAAAATCTCGAAAAAATGGCAAATATTTAAAGAATATTCAATTAGGATAAATAAAATTTTTCGGGATAGAAATGGACTCGAATGGGGTAATAGAAATTATTTATCTAAATAATAATAATAATTAAAGAAAAAGAATAATAATAAAAAAAAAGATAAAGATAAAATCCAAATGTGCCAGAGATGGCCATGTTGATGGACGACCAGAGAAAGTGGAGAAAACGATTTTTCTTTTTTATTTTCTCCTTGATTCTTTCTCATATCTACGGAAATTGGACCGTAGACGTTCGTCGGAGCATAAGGCAAAATTGGTATACGCAAAGAGAGCTACGATATATACTAAATATCTAGCCATTCATTAAACTTTAAAATGAAAAATTTGTTCATTTGTGTTATTTCAAGCCTAAAGGTTATATAATGGCTTGAAATTTGCTTAGAAACCGTAAAAGGTCGTAAACTTCAGTCCCAAAATTTTTAGACCGAGTTTAGGAATTTTTAGGACTGGTTCAGATAAATAAATGAATTTTGTATCATTTTCTTGACAGCTTTACTGAAATTTTCAGATTGTACTTCTGACAAGTCTGGTTTAATTTTCTCAGAATGTTTTTATTTTTACTATATGGAAAGTCCCTTAAGTCAAAAGTTTGCTAAAACATATAGTTTTTATGGGGCATTTAATGTGTAGGGCCATTTTGGTCAATTTCACATCATATTATCGATGTCCTTATCGAATAGGACTAGCACGTAAAGTTTTGTTAGAATCGAAGTTCGTTCGATATAGTTACTTTGAAAGCCCTGTGTATGTTTTATGGTTAAAACATTAAACTGATGCATTTTCACTAATGAATCGCAGAGCGATTCGAAAGATCCGATTTGCACTATCGCTTGACAAGATTTGGTTAAATTGAAAGGAGGAAAAGGTGAGTACTCAAAATTCCTTTCTAAAACGAAGCAAGTAAATTACACTTGTAAAGTGCTTTGAAAATATAGATTTATGTTTCTTTTTTACCTCCCAATTGTTATACTTAAAAGTCACGTATTTAAGAAACAAGCTTGGCCGGTTTAGCAAAAACCCCCTAGATGGCACAAACTCGCTTCCTAATAAATGTATTTTCGGATTGTGCATGGCAATGTTATGGGATATTATGACTAACTATATTGCCCGGGTCGGCAATCAAGGCTAGGATTTAAGATATATTTATATAGTGAGCCTTCTCGCACATTCGAGAGGTATATAGTTAGCGCACCAATTTCAAGATACAGCTGATTTGCGCTGGCTTGGCTCCGATGGCCTCACCTTCGAGCATTTTGGTTCCGAGGTTCCATTATGCTATATAGATCCCGCCGTGTTCACCGGACCATCTTAGCCGTAGTGTTCGAGATGTTCACTAATGATGCCGTGCTCCGAGGTTCCGAGGCATCACTTCTGTATTTCGTAAATGGGCCACAAAGTGGTTGGTACTTGATTTACGTGATAACACTTTCAGATATTAACCACCACGAAATGCTGCCAGTTAAATAGTTTTCAATGCATTTCAGCCAGCATAATTAGTTTTCTTAATGCTTTCAAGAAGAAAAACAGCTTCAACAGCGTAAATAGTTTTCGTAATTCGCTGTAAATGGTTTTCATAAAGAAAAAACTCGCTTTTCATAAACGCTTTACAACCACTGCACGTATTTCATATCGGAGGTACAAACAAACAGATGCCAAAGATTTAGAACTTATAGTACTTCATCGAGTCCGCTTCGCCTGCGCCGTTTTTAAAATAATTTTTCAAAAAGTGTGCCGGCCGAAAGATCTTCTAGGATCCTAGTCCCGCACGCTGTGTCAGTGGATTATAGATAAGATAAGGTGTAAATTAAAACTAGTAAAACTTAAAATAAGGATATTTTGTATATAAATATTCAGAAATATGCATGGCTGGTTTTGAGAAATGGTAAGCCATGAAATTATGTTTGATTGATTTTAAACTTTATTTTGATATGAGACCAGAGGTCCTTTATGATTGTAGCTGGATTTGAAAATATCAGAGTGTATTTGTTTATATATTAAATATGATTCCGAGAAATTCCAATTTCGAATATAAAATGTAATTTTATCATTTAAATTTTAATTACTATAAAAATCCAGAATTAATTCTCTAGATCTCGGATTTATTTAAACGGATTTCTCCGTTGGAATCGTGGTTTCGCTAAATCTGTGCTAGCACCGAAAAATTTTGCAATTTGTCGAGATACGAGCCTAAGATAAGTTTTTCGAGGCATCGCGGTTCGCGCCAGAACGCATTTTCGATACGAAGCGCATCGATAAAGACGATCAGCGCATCATTACAAGTGGTATGAGTAGAGAAATGATGAAAATGGGCGGCCGAGATAGTGCTGAATATCAAATCTGGTAAAGAAGGACATAACGGTTTTGGAAAAGTTTTAAGTCACTGGTGAGACAAAACCGCTACAAAGGCTTTCTCCCAATAAGAAAGGTTGGCAAAACGTGAGAACTAGATTTTTTGCACTAGAAGCCATTTTTTGAGAGATTTAGAGAGAGAAACTTCTCTCTAAAAATACGGCGAATCCGACCGTCGACAATCTTCGACAAGAAGGGAAGCTGCTCGACGCGAGCGCCACGCGCGGGTACCCATTTTGTAAGTTTTAGACAACCCCAAGAGTGTAGGATTTTCTCCTACTTCTGCGCTTTATTCTACTTATGGTTTTTCGATGTTTCGCTTGGTTTGAGGCCGTGAGGGGTCAGGTGCTTTGACTTGGCCCCAAAACATGGGACCGAATCATAGAATTTCGGGGATTTCTCTTACCATCCGGTGGATCGCCTGCAAATTAGTTGTTCGGGTCTTTTAATCTGCACTTTGGCTTAAATCATGTAATTGTATGGAAATGCCGTGGAATGGTTAAGGATCGGTCCCAAACATGGGATCGAATCATGGAATATTTTTAGACTTTTCGACAAAATCGTGACAAAGGTGTGGATCAAGTTTGGGAGGCTTTGTATCATAATTTGTTCAATAAATTATGCTTTGGTGTTTATAAGATAGGAAATGGGTGGGTAAGAAATTCGTTCCAAAAGGTCGAATCGAGGTTGGATGCCGGTTGCCCGCACAATTAATGCCGTTTCGGACTGCTAAAATCATCCGGTTGTGTGATTTGGACAAAAATCGCCCATGTGTTGTGTGCTTGATTTTTTGAAATGAATGACTTGAGTTTGTGTGGTGTAGAAATCAATAGGTTAATGCTTAATAAGTATTAACATGAGGTCTACCAGTATGGAATATAATTGTGTGTATGTCATTGGAGATGATTATGAATTGCTCAATTGAGCTAAATCGTAATGATGTCGATGTTGGAATTACATGCAATTATAGTTGATTGAAAATATGCATATTGACATATTGTGTAAATGATTTTGAAAATGGCATAATGATTTTCATAATGCACCAGAAATTTCTGTAATTAGGCGCGAAAGTGCACACAAGGTATTTATGAAAACTGATATGTTTATAAAGGAATTTCATAGATGATATTCCGGAGAATTAGGTTGGGAGATGAGCCAACAGATCATTTCGGATGAGGACCATGACTGTTTCGGAAAGCTCACCAACCAATTCACCTCGGAGGGTAGTCCCATATTTGTACCGAATATGTAAGACCCGAGAAATTCCAATTTCTGGAATAAGGGCAAAATCGTAATTTTGATTACAAAATTATAATTACGGTTAAAAGTCCGTAATTAATTTAGACTCAGAGACGAGATTTAAACGGATTGTACCTGGCTTGAATCGCCTCGCGAAATGTAGCGCTAGCACGTAAAATTTCCGCAATTTGTCGAGACAACTGAGCCTGGTGACGCTTTTCGAGGCATCGTTGCTCCGTGTCAGAAACGATTTTTCGTGGACGAAAGGCACATATAAGATGTACTCGCCGCATCATGCGGTATGAGTAGAGAAATGATGAAAATGGACGCCGAGGTAGTGTCGAATATCAACCGGTGCATGACGTAAACGCCATTTTTTGAATCGTTAAGTCAATAAAGACGCAATGTCGAATACTATTGCCTTCTCCACCTAAGCTAAAAGAGCAAAACGTGACTTTCAAGAGGGGCGAGGTCCAAGAGCGTACCGGTCATTTTTTTTTTAGAGAGAGAAGCTTGCTTCTCTTAGATTCGCTTAGAGATCTAACCGTTTAAATCTTTCTTGTGACGTAGAAGGGAAACGATCTACGCGAACAAAGCACAAAGGATTCGCTTTTAATGAAGTTTCTTCAAACTCCTCAAGGTAGGATTTTCTCCCTACTTGGGTTTTGTATTCTATTTTTAAATTGCTGAACAAGCCAGCCGATTGAGCTTATCAAGCTGTTGATCGGTCCCAAAACACGGGACCGACTAATACAAATTTTAAATTGGGTACAAAGTGGAGCCTCGTACGCCTCCATGGCCGTGTGGGTATGAAAATGGTGTGTAGTGTTTTGAATCATGTATTGGTTACCTGAGGTCAGAGTGGCTGCAGAAATGCAGTGTTCAAAACATGAACCTAGGATTAATTGAGGGTACCGGGAACAAAGAAACCCTAGGTTTTACTGCTCCTGGGAATAGTGATCCAAAATGTATTGGGAAAACCCGTGTTTAAGGCACTAATCAATAGCTTATGTTTGAACATTAGCCAAGTGAGCTAATTTTGTGTTTGAAATGATAAATTACATAACATGTTGAAAGTGATGAATTTCAATGTAAATATATTTGTGTTATTGCATGATTGGGATCGCATTGAACTAGCATACATGCATTCCATATGCACTGGATCACCCTAGGATTATAGGAGTGAGTGCATGAGATGAGTCTAGAGGAAAATGGGTCGGAGGGTAATCTAAAATATAAATTATCTGAGGGTAGTCCACAAACTTAAAATATCAATCGTCTGAGCGCCCAATTAATATTCATCTGGGAGGGGTAGTCCACAAACAATTTTATATATCAATCGTCTGAGTCACGCAATTGATATTCATCTGAGGGTAGTCCACAACAATTAATATATATCAATCGTCAGAGCTACCAATTGATATATATTCATCGGAGGGCTACCAGTACTAATAAATCAATAATTCTCATACAATGAAGTGAGCGTGAGAGAGTCGGTGAGGACTCTGGATCCGAAGTTGGTCATGTAGACATTCATAGACCATGCATTCGCTTGAATGTGTGTTTAAATCTGAACATTGCACTCGCACTTAGGTGGTGAGTGTTCACTTAGGCGATTCTCCCATCGAGCTTTAGCTCACCCCCGTCGTGATCCCCTTTTCACTGTGCACAGTGGAGCGCGCAGGCGAGACGCCTCGCTCCCAGAGTAGTTTTAGAAGAAAAGCCTACTGCGGGCTTTGATACCCGTACATGCATTAGAATTCTCTAACTTAATATAGTATTGTCAAGAGCAAAAATATTAACTCTTAGAAACTATTGGATATAGTTTGGATATATTGTGTTATATACTTGATGGGCCCAAGGGCCGTATTGGATATATATACGTATATATCAGCTGATCGGGGACAAGTGAATGCAGTTTATACACCCTATCCGCCTGCCTCCGGTTAAGTCTTAGCACTTATGGGTACTCCCGCATTTGATTAAGTTCCTCATTCCCTGTGGATTCGACTGCTCAGAGTACCTACCGGGTACTCCCGTGGACCTCCATGTCCTGATCTCGAATAAGTCCCGTAGTACCTACGTACTCCCAGATTTGATAAGTCCCAAACTGATAAGTCCCGTAGCACCTACTTCTGCACTCCCTGCATTTGAAGTAAGTCCCGTCATTGCCTCAAGTACCCACGGTACTCCGCCTCGACAAGCCTCGTAGTACCTACGTGGTACTCCTATCCGAAATGTTCTCAGAGTACCTACCGCAATTCCCGTATTTAATTAAGTTCCGTCTGGCTCGATGAGTTCTCGTAGCACGCATGGGTACTCCGCTTCGAATAAGTCCCGATTCGATAAGTCTCAGAAAATTTAAGGGAAATTCTGTATTTGAATAAGTCCCGTATACCTACGTACTCATGTATCTACTGGGTCCTGATCCCATAAGCTCCAGTCAATAAGTCCTCGTGAGTACCTACGGGTACTCCCGTGATCCGAATAAGTTCTATATGTATCCTGATCTGCCTAGAGTACCTCACGCGTACTCCCAGATTTGATTGCTCATTCGTAGACCGATTCGTTTCCGCAGCATCACGTACTCCCGCATTCGGGATCCGCTAAGTCATGTATCTCAGAGGCTTCCGCAGCATCTATGAGTACCTCGTGATCCGTAGTGATAGCAGTAACCGGGTACCCACGAAAGTACCTTCGCATAAGGAACTGCTCAGAGTACCTTACTGCACTCTCAGATCAAAGAAATCAGAGTACCTACGGGTACTTCGTATCGAATTATAGCATAAGGATCCGTAAGACAAGTATAAGTTCCGTAAGACCAAAGATGCTTGTGAGTACTTACAAGCATTTCGCATAAGAATGAGTTTTTAGAATTCCACGAGTCCCGAAGGAACGGAAATTGCTATAGTGCAGGTTCTTGATAAAGATAAGTTCTCAGAATTCCCACGGAGTCCCAAATGAAAATAAGTCCGTTAGGTGCTATGGTGTCCCATAAGAATAAGCTCAGAATTCCTAGTTTGAGTCCTAAATAAAATATGCTCAGAGGAGCCAAGTCTCAGAGGTTCATGTTATGAACGCATGAAATTTCTGGAGACCTGCTATGGTTATACAATTATTATAATTGTGTATGTGCATGCATTTCGTATAAGAAATGTTTCCGTACTCAAGCTGCAGTTAGCACGGGTTTTAATCCGCAGGTACAGAGAAGACATCAAGAAACATCCGCATACAATCGGGCCAACACTTGTAAAGGTTCACTACATGTAGGTTCCGCACTCGATTCAGATGTTAAAAAGCCCACTTAGAATCAGAATGACCGCAGGCGGCTCAGATTTTGACTGACACCAATTCCGGTGGTAGTTCTTGATTTGTATATAATATTTTGATTATGTTTAAGATGTGGGCCATACCCACAAAATTCGCCTCGCCTTAAAAAAAAAAAAAAAAAGTCCCATTCCCCGAGTCTCACATTCCGAAACCGGTTCGATCCGCCTAATCGGTCGGGCCGGGTTCGGGCGTGACAGCACCGGCGACCTGGTGAGACAAAAAAAAGATACTTATGGCTAGATAGGTTAGTGTTCTAGCTATTATATGGTGATGTGTTACATGAGGTCTTTTCACCATAATTAAGGAAAGGCGACGCGTGACACGGTATTCTTCCGATCACACAGAGACAATGTGCTCTCGCGGTTTACTAAGATAAAGAAAAGCAAAGCAAGGTCAATTTTATGAAAAGTTTGGAGGCCGCACTAAAGGTAGAAAGGATAGGCTTAGTTCCTGTTCAGGCGGTCTTACAAAGAAGAGAGGTGCTCCCAAGACTAGTCGCCCGCACCCGCCGCCTAGTAAAAGAAAGGAAAGAAGGACTGGGGCCGTAAGAGGCTCGTGACGAGGAGAGCATTCTGCCAAGGATCCGCTTTAATCACCAAAGCATAACAATGGAGGTGTAGATCATCGTGATCATTCTTTCCTATCAGGCCCTACATGTCGAGGAGGCACTCAGAGAAAGACAGGATGAATATGACAAGATATTTCCATCAAGGGTGAGAAGGTCACTTTATCCGAGACCGTCTACGCTTAGTACAGACCTCCGAGGTAGGCATGCAAAGACTTTACCCAGTAATTCGGGGTCCTGCAACAGCCGGGTGGGTGGTTCAGCAGAGGCAAAGACAAAGACCTCGGTAGAGGTCGCTGAAGTGGTGGCGCAGAGGTAGTACCCAATTAGCCGATTCAAAGGTATCGTGACTAAAAGTTCTGTGTATTTGCTGGCCACACAAATAGATGTATGCATCACCAGACGTGATTATCGGTATGATTTCACTACGATCATGATGCATATGCATTATAACTCAGAGCCACTCATTCATTTATTTCAAGCATTCATTCACCGAGAGGCACCAAACAGTCCCACTTATGATGAACGATGGTGGTTTGCACTACTGGGATATCATGACAATCCGAAAGGATAGTTCGTGTAGATTGCGATCCGTAATAAGGATTTCCAGAGACTTGATAGCAAGCCAGTATCCATGATTTCATATAAGTAATCTGGGTACGGACTGTTATCCGCATGAGCCACCTAGATTGCCAGGCAAGAAGAAGTAAGATTGGTTCGCCGAGGAAACAAGCGTGATATTTCGGGAATCGAAGAGAGATCGCCTGGCCTCCACACGCCATGACCGCTTCGAAAAATGCTTCGAAAGGTTGCCAGGTTATTTGGTACTGAGTGGATATAGCACAGAGGACACGGCCGGGAAGACATCCCCATAGTCAAAGAGTTCTCGATGTCTTTCCGTGATGATATTTCAAAGCCTAATTCCTATTAGAGAAATCGAAGTTCGTTATTGAACTAGTTCCGTGACTGAGCCGATATCCATTCCTCCATACGTAACGGCGCCTAACAGAGCTTGAAAGAATCAAGGTGCCACCGAGGAATTGTTGGCAAGGGCTTCATCCGACCTAGTACCTCACCGTGGGAGCTCCAGCCTCTTCGTAGAAAGAGTATTTTGGAAGCTTGCTGGGCCTGTGTATAGACTATAGACACCGAATCGGGCGACAATACGCAATCAAAGATCCCGCCTCAGATAGATGAGCCATTTGACCAATTGTACTGGATTCTGCATATTCAAGATCGACCTAAGGTCAGGCTACCATCAGTTGAGGGTCCGGAGAATGATGTTTCTAAGACTGCCTTCAGATTCCAGGATACGTCAACACGAGTTTTAGTGATGCTATCTGACACTAATGCCCACCGTGTTCATGGATTTGATGAACAGCATTCACCCGTATTTAGATAAGTTTGTGGATCGATCTATTGATGACATTCTTAATGTACTATGGCGTCAGAGGGAAATACGCAGAGAATTCCTATTAGTAGTTTATTCTGCAGAGCCGTTATACGCTTAGTTTAGTAAGTGCCCGTTTTGGTTGGACAAAGTAGCTTGGGTCATGTCATTTTGCGTAAGGTATTAG
This sequence comes from Tetrastigma voinierianum, assembly GCA_016808115.1. Lineage (NCBI taxonomy): Eukaryota > Viridiplantae > Streptophyta > Magnoliopsida > Vitales > Vitaceae > Tetrastigma > Tetrastigma voinierianum. The sequence goes on along the minus strand of JAEQBH010007857.1, from coordinate 127,957 downwards.
TGTGGATCCTTGTGAAGATCGGGCTTATAAAGGAACTGAAGCCGCCACAATGTTTCTCAAGTCCGTAGCTTCTCGATCGCGGTGTTATTACAGGAAATTTGTTGATGGATTTTTGAAGATAGCAACCCCGTTGACCAATCTATTGAAAAAGGATCAAAAATTCGAGTGGTCGATACTCGCCAAAGATAGCTTTGAGGAGCCGAGATGTAGATTTGACATGGGCCCCAAGATTAGCACCATCATAAGGACGGTTATGTGGTATATAGTGATGCCTCCGGACAAGGGTTAGGGTGTGTTTTGATGCAGGATATAGAGTTAGATAGCTATGCTTCCTTGTCAATTAAAGAAGCACGAGCGTAACTACCCGAATCTTATGATTTAGAACCAGCAAACAAAGGGTTTTGCCTAAAGACTGAGAGACATTATCTATATGGTGTCTATCACGATATTCACCGATCATAAGAGCTCGTAATATATCTTTTACTCGTAAAGAGCTAATCCATGTAGCCACGGTGTTGAGTTAACAAGGGGATTATGATTAAACAAGTAGAGTACTATCCGGGAAGGCCAATGTATGGCCGAAGTGTATTGCTTTTAAACTCGAGGGTTCATATGCTTATTTATCTGCATGAGATATCTCCCATTGTTGATAGAGTTTAGATCTGGGAGTCTGGGGCCATGTGTAGCTAATATAGGACAATAATTTGCTGCATTACTTTTATGTTCGCCTCTAGTGGATCGATCAAGGAAGGTCAAGCAGGTTTCGTAGATGATTAAGTCGAGGCAGAGATTGAGGGGTGGTAGAAACCAGAGTTCGGGACAGACGGCGGCGTAATAGTTGGGAGGAGTCAACAAAATTCAAATAGGTGAACTAAAAAGTGAAATCCTGGAAGAGGCTCACTCTTCAGCATATGCCATGCACCCTGGTAGCACCAAGATGTATCATACTCTGAGGGAGCATTATTGGTGGAAGGGCATGAAAAAGGAAATTGCGTATTTCAGATCCACAATAACCTCCGTCAAAGAGTAAAGGCAAGAGCACCGTAAGCCCGCATGAAAAGATACGCCCCTTCCGACTCCTCAGATGGAAGTGGGATAATACTATGGATTTGTTATCGGGCCCGAGAACTCTGAGACAACACGATGCCATATGGGTGATAAAGGGGATAGACCAACGAAATCCCTGCATTTTCTCCTAGTTAGCAATGATGACCAAACTGACAAGTCGCTCCAATTATATGTTGAGTGAGATAGTTGGGATTACATGGTGCTGCCCTATATCGATAGTCTCGGCATCGAGACCGTGATCTACATCCAAATTTCGTCCAAATTTTTACGTGATGCCATGGGGACTCGACGTGACTTTAGCACAAATCTTTCCATCCTCGCACCGATGGTCGCTGTGGCAGAACTATTCAGACATCAGAGGATATGCTTAGGAGTATGTGTAATGTGAGTTTAAGGGAAGTCGATATGTATTTATCTCGATGGAGTTCGCCACAATAACAGCTTATCAATCCAAGATAGGCATGACTCCATTTGAAGCATTGTATGGCCTGAAGTGTCGAGATTCCGCATGCCGGGATTTGCAGGAGAGAGGAGACCGACAGCCCGCAGTTAGTACATATTACCTTAGATAAGATCCACACCCGAGACAGACTCAAGATAGCCGTGATGCATTAAAAGTTATATGACAAACACCGTAGGGATCTACAAGCTTTACAGGTGGGCGATAGGTTTTCCTCAAAGTTTCCCTCGGGAGCGTGTCCTCGCATTTGGAAGATGCGAAAAGCCGAGGCCTGTATACATAGGGCCATATGAGATTATTGCCGAGCGGGACCAAGAGCATATAGATTAGACCTCCGCAGCTACCTAAGGTTCATAACGCTTTTCATGTATCCATGCCTCTGGGCAAGTACATTCCGCATCCCTCCCACGCACTCTATTTAAATTTTCAAGAGAATCCAAATGACACTCGAATCTATACGGTTGTACCCACGTATAGTAGATCGCAAAGAAAGGATTCATGAAGGTCATCCGCTAGTCAAAGTTTCATTGTGGGAATCGCTGATTGGCTAGCCGCATGGGAGTCGAGGCCTGCATTTACACCACACATCCTCACTGCTTTTCCGACATGATCCTCTTTATATTATTTTGTTCATTCGAGGACGAAATGTTTTTATGAGGATTTTGTACACTGGTCTCGAGAGGTGTACGGTATGTGTAACCAGATACAAAGATTAGTGCTTCCTTAATTTAATTATGCCATAATAGAATTTTTAAGTTTGCTTTAAGGATGAAATTATAAAATTTTCAAAGAATTGTGGCACTTTGCACTACATGAGGGGCGAAAAGATAATTAATTAAGTTTAAATAAGAAAATAATAATAATAAATTGTCAAAATAGTTCGGTGGAAGTCTCGAAATTTCTAGATCTCTGATGACCTAAACTGACTATGTCGTTAAGTTCGTCTCACAAATCTAGTAACCCAAAGAGTTTCAAATTCGAGATACCTGAATATTTTATGAATTTCAGCGACTAAGCCAGAGAAACCCGGCACCGGATTTTAGAAAACTAAAAAAATTGCAAATATTTAAGTAAAAGAATATTCAATTAGGATAAATAAAATTTTTCTTATTTAAAATTCCGATTCGAATTATGCAATAGAAATAATATATCTAAATAATAATAATAATTAAAGAAAAGAATAATAATAATAAAAAAAGATAAAATCCAATAAATAGGAGACGGCTGCTATGGATGGATTTAATTGAGAGAAAGTGGAGAAAACGATTTTTCTTTTATTTTCTTGATTCTTCTCGCATCTATGGAAATTGGACCGTAGATCGCTTGTCTGAGTTGCATAAAATTCGAGATACGTGTTAGAAATACAGACAAAGCACTAATATCTAATTTTTGTCAAACTTTAAAAAGGTAGAAAATTTGCCTATTTGTGTTATTTCAAGCCTAAATGCTATATACCATTAAATTCTCTAGAAACTCGTGAAAGGTTTAAACTACCCCAAAATTTTTAGACCGAAGCTTAGGAATTTTTAGGAATTCTTTGACCGGGTTCGCATAAATGTGGCTGAATTTTGGGGACTATTTTCGATGCTTTGATTGAAATTTCTCAGATTGTAGTCGGACAAGTCGGATGTAATTTTCGAATGTTTTGCATTTTAGACTATATGGAGTCCCTTAGTCAAAAAGTTTGCTAAAACATATACTTTTGGTTGCAAGATTTAATGTGTAGGGCCATTTTGGTCAATTTCACATCATATTATGTCCTTATCGAATAGGACTAGCACGTAAAGTTTTGTTAGAATCGAAGTTCGTTCGATATAGTTACTTTGAAAGCCCTGTGTATGTTTTATGGTTAAAACATTAAACTGAGGGCATTTTCGTAATTTGAATGAATTGTGTAGGCGATTTGAGCATCCGACGAATCTAGGAGGCTCGACAAGATTCAGCAAATTAATGGAGTAAAGGTGAGCACTCAAAATTTTTCTAAACGAAAGTGTTTAAATTACAATTTCAGAAGCGCTTGAAAATATAGATGAGTAAAACTTTTTTTTACCTCCCAATTGTTATACTCACAAAAGTTCGATTCTCGATTTAAGAAACAGCTTACCCGGTTTAGCAAACCCCTAGATGGCACTCGCCTTCCTGGCCGATGTATTTCGGATCGCATGGCAACAAAGCATGTGGATATTATGACTAACTATATTGCCCGGTCGGTAATCGCATAGAGCATAAAGAGAGTATTTACATAAATGAGTCGCTCTCCGCACATCTTCGAGGTATATACTAGCTACAATGACTTAGTACATAGCGATGAGGTGTTGGTTCCGAGGTCTCTCACCGGTACTTGGTTCCGAGGTTCCATTATGCTATATAGATCCCACGTGTTCACCGGACCATCTTAGCCGTAGTGTTTCGAGAGTTCACTACCGATGCCGTGGTTCCGAGGTTCGAGGCATCACTTCTAGGGTATTTCAGAATGGGCCACAAGTGGTTGGTACTTGATTTATGATAACACTGTGATATTAAATCACCATCAAACGCTTCAGCAAAGAGGAATAGTTTTAACATATTTCAAAGAAAGATAATTAGAGCAACAAGCCAGCAAGAAAACAGCTTAATAGCGTAAATAGTTTTCGCATCGCTTTCGTAAATGGTTTTCATATAAAAACCCGCTTTCTCACAACGCTTTACAACCATTTCTCGTACGCATTTTCATATCGGGAGGCATAAAACAAAGCAGACAAAGCAAAGATTTGGGAACTTATAAGATTTCCATCGAGTCTGCTCGCTCATCGCTTTTCTCGCTTTTTAAAATAATTTTTCAGTGCAAAATGGAAGCCGAAAGATCTTTCTAGATCCTACCCCAGATCATGTCAGATTATAGATAAGATAAGGTGTAAATTAAAACTAAGAAACTTAAAATGTGACATTTTGTATATGTAAATATCTTTTGTAAAATATGCATGCATGGTTTCCTGAGAAAAACAAAGCTGCGATGAAATTATGTTTGATTGATTTTTATCTTATATTTCACGAGACCGAGGTCCTTATGATCAGAATTTGATTGGAAAATATCGGGAGTGTATTTGTTTATATACGTGATTTTTTGTATTTCTGTCAACACCGTAAGTAAATAAGAGGTCACGATTTTCATGCAAATCAAAGGTGTGGATTTGATAGAAAAATGAAAATTTTATAACCCACGCTTTTCCAAATACAGCCAGTTAGCTTTAACGACTTAGCTTCATGGTAACTGGTCAATGAAGAAATGGGCCGGGAGGTTACGCGTGAGCTGTCGGCGCATTTCCCCGTCACTAGGAAGGGGTCTGGTTAACTGATTTCAAAATTAAATCTATCCTTATAAAAACAAATCGACCTAATTTTTCAAAGAACTAAAAGAAAAATATTTCAAAACTTAAAATCGAAATTAAATCCTTATGGTCGCCTCCTATTACCGCTGGCCAGCCCCACGACTTGTCATTGCGTACTTCTTCTTTTTCCTTAAGAACCAAAGCCTGAGTTCTTTCAGCTTTCCCTCTTCCTGTTTAGATAATGCTTTAACTCTTATGTCCATTGACTTTGAATTTTCCCATTATCACCTCACACATTGTCTAAATGTAGTACTGACACCACCGTGTACGTGGCCCACTCCATTTGATTCCACTCGAAACAATTTCAAATATAATTAAACAAAGAGAACCTCGTTCTCGCTCCGAACTCTTTTCAAAATTCTTTCGACGCGTCATTTCTTTGTCTTGGTTTTGTATATTCTAGTATTTATCATAGGCTTTATTTTCTTATTCTTCCAGCTTCGTATAAATTGAGCAATCTTTTCTTCCTCGTACTTTAAAATTGAGGTTTAACTTTCGATGGCCCATTGCTCAGACTTCCAATTCAAGAGTAGATGACATGGCTCACTAAAACAACTCACAGAGCTGGGACATTCTAACGGGGTTTTGTATGCAAATTTATAAGCCCAAAGTGCATCATCAAGTTTTGAAGACCAATCCTTCCCGCTTAAGCTCACCGTCTTTTCAAGTATTCTTTTGATCTCCCTTGTCGAAATTTCGTCATTCATTGGTCCGGGATGATAAGCTACTATTACATGCTTCGATCCCATACTGTTTCATGAGTTTTGTAAATATTTTGTTCGCAAATGGCTTCCCCATCACTAATGATAGTTCCGTGTTCCAAATCAAGTAAAATATTTTTTTGCAAGAAACTCAATCAGATAGCACTATTCCTTGACAAGCCATCAAGTTTCCACCCATTTGAAACATAATCAATCAAGTAGCGTATGCTGTGTTCCTAAATGATGGTGGGAATGGTCCCATAAAATCTATTCCCCATACATCAAAGATTTGCACCACCATTATACCTCTTAGGGGCATTTCATTTCTGCTGCTGATATTTCCAATCTTTTGGCATCTATCACACAATTTAACCCACTCAGCACAATCTCTGAAGATAGTGGGCCAATAAAACCATTGGAGTATCTTATGAGTCAGTTTCTTTCTCCCGAAAATTACCCCATATGGCGATGTACGGCATCTATTCATAATTTTCCTTGTTCATTTTCCGCACATCTTTATTATCATGTCACATTCTTTTAAATAACAAAGGGATCATCCCAAATATAATATCCGTTTACCGCTGAGTTTCTTCTTCGTTGGTAGTCGACTCAAGGAATTACTCCATTGCCAAATAGTTCACAATATCGCATATCATGGAAGTTGGAAGGAAACTTTAAATCAGCTTGCCTATCCGGGTAAGCTCTGCCAATATTACTTCTCTTATTCAAAGAAGGTTTTTCTACTCTCGACAAGTGATCACTATCACATTGTCACACCCCTTTATCCTCGATCTCCAAGTCAAACTCTCGCACAATAAACATATGACCCACTTTATCAATTCGCTTAGCTTCCCTTGACATCGTGTACTTGATTGTCGCATGATCAAGATGACAATGACATGGATCCCAAAATATATTGCTTGAATTTTTCATACAAGCAAAATACTATGGCTAGCATCTCCCTTTCTTCGCTTGTCGAGTAATTTTCTTTGTGCTTCATTGAAGGTTCTACTAGCATAGTATATGATCCTGAATATTTTCTCCTTTCTTTGCCCTAAGATGTTCCCATTGCAAAATCACCGGCATCACACATTACTAATCCATGATCCCATTCTCGTGCAAACACAGTGCTTCGAATCCAATTTGATCTTGATTTCTTCAAAAGCAAATTTCTGCAGAGCCATCAAAATTAAACCTTGTATCCTTCTCCAGTAATCTGCATAGTGGTCTGGCTATTTCTGAGAAGTCTCTGATGAATCTCCTATAAAATCCAACATGCCCCAAGAAGCTTCTTACTCCTTTTACTGTGGTAGGTGGTGCAAGAGTTTGATAATGATACTCTGATCGGGTCTACTCACCACAAGAGCGTAAATTTTATGCCCAAGAACAATACTGCTACCATAAATGGCATTTTTCCCAATCTGCTAGTCAGTTGTCTTGGCATCTTTGAAGACCTGCTTCCGGTGTTCTTCAAACACTGATCAAAATCGATCCATACACGCTGAAGTCATCCATAAAAATTTCCATAACCTCTTCAACCAGTCCGAAAATATTGACATCATATACCTTGAATGTAGCAGAGACTACATTGCTCCCAAATGGCATCCTTCTGAAGGCAAAGGTACCATAGGGGCATGTGAATGTAGTCTTCTCTTGGTCCTCAGGTGCAATAGCAATCTGATTGTATCCTGAATACCCATCCAAAAAACAAAAATGAGGGTGTCCTGCTAATCTGTCCAACATCTGATCAATGAAGGGTAAAGGGAAATGATCTTTTCCCCGTGGTCAGGTTCGGGCCTTCTCGTAATCAATGCATACCCTCCATCCCGTCATCAAGCCTTGTTGGAACTCAATTCATTTTTCTCATCAAGGATCACGTGAACCCAATCTCTTCTTTGGAACCATGGACCGGGCTCACCATGACTATCTCGAAATTGCATAGATAAAACCAAAGATTCACACTCAGTACTTCCCGACCACTTCTTCATCACCGATTCGGTTTCCTTTGATGTTCTACGATGTATTTTTGAAGTTTTTCAGCAGAATTTATGCATGCAAATTGATTGATCGATATCTCTTCAATTTCAAACGGACCGCTTATAGATTATTTATGTTTCTTTAAGATTTGAAGCAACATCCGTTCTCAAATACACTAGCCCAGCAGAGATAATCACCGGTCTTCTTGGTGATTCTAAGTAAGCATACTTCAAATGACTTGGCAATTCTTTCAACACTAGCCCCTCTTCATCGTAGTCTTGATGAATCTCCTTTTCATTATTTTCCTTTGTCATTTCGTTATTCAGCTCAAATACGCTTTCTATGTAACGAAAACTCGTTGTACGACAATCGAGTAGTCATCTCAATATACCGGGAATTCATCTCTTTTCATTGATAAAATTTTAGCATTACACCATTGTGAACATCAGGGAGTCAGGTATAGACATCATCAACTACATTGCAAATTTTCTCTCGTCTATCTATATTCCGCATGATTTTGATCAAGTTGAAAGCAAATACCTTCTTCTCCAACCCTGCTGCAAGAACTCCTTGCATGTCGATTAGGGCGTACCCAAAAGAGCTAGGAATGGTCTCCCCAATAGCAAGGGTACTTGTGAATCTGTCTCCATGTCCAGAACGATGAAGCTCCACTGAAAAAACAAATTTCCAACAAAGGACCAAGACATCTTCCAAGACTCTTCAGTTTCACCATCGATCCGGTCTCACATTTGAAGAGTAACAAGGGTGGGAATAAACTCCCCAAACTTAATTGCTTGGCAAATGCAAGAGGCATCAAGTTTATACTAGCTCCTCGAGTCACGTAGAGCTTTCGGAATTCAACCTCCAATGATGCAAGGAATTGTAAAGCCCCGGGTCCTTCATCTTTTCTAGCAATTCTTTATCACAAAGATCAGCAAGCAGCGCGAGATTCACGATACCTTCTTCTACTATCTTTCTTTTCTTGCTCAGCATGTCCTTCAGAATTTGCATGAGTGGCATCTAAGTCACCACTTCGAAGGGCATATCGATCTCTACCAAAGGTTTTCAAACCTAGTAAACTCCGCTTCCTCTATCTCGATTTCCGCACTTCGGTAAATGGACTGCAGGTCTAGAGCCTTGATATCCTTCCTGTCCACTCCTTCTTTCTTTTTCTCCAGTGATTCTTCCTTTTCTGGCTTTCTTCTTGCATCACATTTTTTCTTTCATCTTTCTAACTCCTTCCCATCAAGCCGCACGTACCCATACGCCTTTGGATTCTTCTTTCAGGTCACTGGGAAGGCATCTTCCTCCGGCTTTTGCAGGTTAAGGCCGCCGCCTTACTTGTGTCTCCGTGCCCTTCAAGGATGCATTGGTGGTGTTCTCAAAAATTTGAGAATTCAGCGCTTGAGCCTAACTCGCAAACTTTTGCCCATGGAGGTCAACAGCTTCTTATTATCCCCCATGAAATGCAAAGATCATTTTTCAAAAGATCACCTCCGACCCCGATATTCATTTCTGTGTTCATTTCTACTGCCGAACCTTGGTGGTCGTTGATAACCCCCCGCTGAGGGTTCCTGGTCCCATGCCTGGGGCCTTGCGGTTCTCCACCATATGAGAAGTTCCCATGGTTCCCGAGTGCCGCGATAATGTGCCGGCAGTTAGGATCGGGTTTGAAATGGTAACTTTGCTCACCTAAGTATTTTACTTTTCAAAGATCATAGAACTGCTCTCATTAGCTTTCTCAAGACTTCCTCTAACAACTCTTTTTCAACCATTCCTATCCCCATGGGCAAGGTGTGGCCCTTTCTTTCGCTTGTCTAACCGTGCATAATGGCATCCAATCCCCGCCTCCATGGCTGTCCTCTGGCTTCGCCTCCATGATCCCTTTCCTCTCGTTGTTTCCTCTGAAAACTCGTATGAGTTTCATATTGCATTTAGCCAGTCTCAATCGCCTCTTGCCTTCAAAGATTTTCGCTTGAATGCTCCACAACACGGCATCAATGATCCTCGATATATCATTCAAGGCATGATATACGATGTCCATCCAGTCTTCGCATCAATTCCATGATAGGCACTCTCTGCCATCCGCTTTGAATCTTTCCCAGCCACATATAGCTCTCATCTTCCCCGCCGAAAAACAATGATTTCCCTCCTCTCTTTATGAGGCGAAAGGATTGGGGAAGAATCGCCCAACAGCTCTACCGCCTCCTAAGTATCACCGTAACCATATGGTAAAGATTCATACCATGTAGCCGCTGTATCTCTTAGAGAGAAGGGGGAATGGATGGCAGCTTTAATGACTTCCCGTCTCACCCATTCAACTTCATCAGATAGCCATCCCGAGAAATCTTCCTGTGTGCTCGTCTGGGTCCTCATGAATGACCAAGAACCGATGCCGCCGGACCACGTAATTAGTGCCGGTTTAAGTTCAAATTGCTTGCATCAATAGATGGCCGCCTAATTGGCAGAGTACCATCTTGAATAATAGGCTCCGTGTCCTCCATAGTATCGTTGACTGAGGCCTTATAGCCGCTTCATGTGCTCATTCCGATATTTGTCTCATCCGCCATGGTGGTGTTTTCGCTTCCTGTCTTTCCCCCCCCCTCCCTCGCTCTCTCTCGTGTGTAAGCCGCAGTAAGTGTTTTCTAATTCGTAATCACCGGAATCGATCGCTTCATTCCTATGCATCAAAGTTTTTCAAAGCAAAACACACACTCCATTAATAGGATTAGCCAAACAGCCATATATTAAATGTGGTTCGTTAAAGGTTAGTGGCTGAAAATAACTAATCGTTGAAAAGCTATTTTGTTCTTTTCTTAAAATGTCCAAATTAGTATTTCCTTATTTCGCTGAATATTGATTCACTAAATTCTTTCTGGACCCAAGAACCATTTACAAAACTCAAGACTGACCAAAGATGTGCATGCATTTATAACACTATCGCCAAAGACCATTGTCTAACCCTAAGAATCCGCCCATAAACTTTTGGCTGACCAGATCGATGATGTATGAAATTTTATGACACTATTACTAAATAATATTATTCCATCCTGCAATTATGCCATAAAAACTTATTGAGACTACATCGTAATAAATTGTTACTATGGATCAAACACCTATTCAAATTTAAGACTTATTACCCAAGGACTACTGCCTAATCCTCGCAAATAAACCACAAACTTGAGTGTTATTTTTAAGTATCACTTTATTAAAAGATATTTTATGTAGTAAACCATTTTCGTGTGTTTGATCTAGTATACCGCGCTTAATGTGCCGACAAAGAATAAAATGGATTTAAGTCCAGATATCGATCCCACAGAGATCTCAAGAATTTTTCAATCAACTACTCCAACTAATTAAGCTCCATACTATTTGGACGATAATACGATAATGAGATTTTGCTTTGACAGCTTGAAAAGAATGATGTAAAGAAAAATGAATGAATAACAAATGAATTGAATATTGAAATATCAAAATAACCAATTTAGATTTAACAGTTATCTCTAAAGAAAACATTGAATAATCAGCTATTGTGAAGAATCACCCTGCGCCAAGATCGTAACTTTTGTTTTCGAATCTGGCTGCATTCTAAAACTAGTCCAAGGATTAACATAGTGTGACTGATCTCCAAACTACGCTCATCATCTCACCTTAACCGCTTTCTCTCGAACAATGCAGGGTGAGATAACTACTTTTAAACAAAGCCTGCTCGGCATTTTTCTTTCAATACTTCATACCCACAACATGGATCGGCAGAATCGAGCCCTTCAATTTAGCTGCGTAGATTGCACTATACCGGTTCCTACCTCAAAATTATAATAGATTACTCTTTCCTTTGATTAGATCTCATAATACTGGATCGAATTCACTATTCGACCGAGGTGAAATCTCCAGATACTTAAATTAATAACTCACTCAACTCATTCTCTAAGTTACAAGTGAGAAGAGGGATGATTGTTTTAAATATACAGAGCGATTAGATCAGCAATATCGTTCAAATACCTTCTGAAATTATTTACTCAGAATGCCTTCTCTGCTTCACCCAGAGGGCCTCCTAGAAATCGTAGCCGAAACAACCTCAAGAAGGGTACACAAGAGATCAAATTGGGATCAACTCCAAGAACACGCAAAACCAGCAAGTCGATTTAACATCTGAAGTTCAGCTATAATGAATAAAATACTGGAGGAAAGATTATTTCTGACAATAACGTCAATTCAATGGGCTGGGTTTCTAAATTCTTGTGCTACCATACGTTAACTGGCGATCACGAAAACGACTGTAAATCGGAAACTAGGTGTTCGAAATCCCAAAATTTGTCACGGAATTCCAAGCGCGGGCGGTAATTTTAGAAATATACATACGCATTCATTTCGATCGCTACGGTGCGTTGAATCGAATTAGAGCGAAATACAGAAATAATCTAATCTAAATGAAATGGGAAGAAAAACGAAAACAAAAAGAAAAGAAAGAAAAGAAAATAAAATAAAAATATCTGAGGCCTTGACAACCGAATCTCTCTTTTAAGTCGCGAGAAGTACGCTTTTTGTTGGTAGCGACCGTATTTATAGGGTTATGAAGTTGGGCCCAATTCCCGTCACGGTCTTTGTGGATTTCCCGATGGGCGGCCCATGTTACCTTTCAAAGTCAGCGGCCTCAATTTCCTTGTCGATGACATCATCATGTCGCGACATCAATCTTGCGTCGCGGCATCCAACTTATCTTTACGACTTTTGTGGTGTGGCGGATCGCGACATCGATCTCTTGTCGCGACGTAAAACATGGCTTTGCGGAGTTTGCGGGTAAGCTCATGATGTCGCGACATCAATCTTTAGCGACAACGACTCATGTTCTTGTAACTTTCAGCGAGTTTTCTTGTAGCCATGACAACAACCTGTCGTGACATCGACTAATTCGCAGTAGCCCGATCTTTATCGCCACTTGTATCTTCCGGCGGATTCTTTCGCGATGTCGCGATATCAATCCTTTGTCGCGACATGTACATATGTCATTGAAGGTTTTAGTGGTTGCTTACGTTTGACCGAGCATCAATCTCTCTTGTCGTGACATCGGCAAAGACTTCTGACTTCCAGCGGTTGCTCTTGGTGTGCCGGCTGACGTCCCGATCTGCTGTCGCGACATCGGCAAGAACTTCTGACTTCCCGCGATTGCTCGCGGTGTGCGGTGCCGATCTCTTGTGGCGACATCGGCTTATGGCTGCGATCTTCACTTGATGGTTCACATTTGTCGGCGACATCAATCCTTGTCGCGACATCAATTCATGCCCTTGCGGGTTTTCAGCGGTAAGCTCGCGTGTAAGACTTCCGGTCTACGTCGCGACTTGACGAGTTATCGGCTTCATCTCACCAAAACTGTCATAGCAGCGCTTCTCTTGTCGCGACATGCCAAATTTCTTCCCAAGTTTCACGGTGCTTCATCTGGAGTTTCTTTAACTCTCGGCTGCCTTGTTCTTCAAGTAAGCTTAGTTCCATTGGAGTTAAAGCCTGGCTGTGACCTGGATATGCATTTTGATTCTTTAGCACAAAACTGACATGAGTTTCTTTCATCTTTTGTCTTAACTCTTTCTTTGCAACTTGCTTGACCTATTATCTCATTAACGCTCTTCTATGCCTTCTTTTACACTTGAAAATTCTTCTTTTTCATTAATTCCTTGCTATTTAGCAGTTTGGTTTGGTTATTCCGTAATTACATTTTTGCCATCGGAGTCTTGTTTAGATGAAAAATCAAGCAGAAAAATGGACTAAAAATAGATGACTTTTAAGCTCATCAGATATCCGAAAGGATAGTTCCAGGTAGCAGAATTGGTGATCCAGAATAAGGATTTTCCAACAGATTTGATAGTGTTAGGTATCCATGATTCGATATAGTCTTGGGTATGGACTAGTTATCCAAGCATAGAGCCACCTTAGATTTCTATAAGAAAGAAGTAAGATTGGTTCGTCCAAAGGAACCAGGCGTGATATTTTGGCGAATCAAAAGAGAGATCGCCCCTAGTCTCATTAATGCCATGACCGCCTCGAAAATGCTTCGGAAGGTTGCCAAGGTTATTTGGCATTTGTAGTAGATATATGAAGTGAGGGACACGGTTGGAAGACATCCCATAGTCGAGAGTTTCAGTCTGTCTTTCCGGATGATATTACCGGGTTGCAGGATAGAGCAATCGAGTTTGTTATTGAATTGATTCCAGGAACTAAGCCAATATCCATTCCTCCATACATAATGGCGCCAACAGAGTTGAAAGAATTGAAGGCACAATTGAAGGAATTGCTAAACAAGGGCTTCATCCGAGCTGAAGTACCTCGCGGGTGGGAGCTCAGTTCTGCCGTAAGAAGAGAGAAAGATGGAAGCTTACGGTTTTGTATAGACTATAGGCAAGTGAATCCCGGCGACAATACGCAGCAGTATCCGGCTTCCTCGTATAGATGAGTTATTTGACCAATTCTGCGGATCTGGGTATATTCTAATATTGACTTAGGTCGGGCTACCATCGGTTGAAGTCAGAGAGAATGATGTTTCTAGGCGCCTTCGGGACGAGATACGGTCATACGAGTTCCCTAATGATGCCATTCGAATTAGCTAATGCCCATTTGCGTTCATGGATTTGATGAACGAGGGATTATTCGATGCGTATTTACATAAGTTTGTGATCGTGATACATTGACATTCTATTATTATACTTTCGAGATGGAGTCGAGAACATCAAAGGCATCTCAGGGCGGTAATGCGAGATTCTTAGAGAGCTTAAGTTATACGCTAAATTTAGTAATTGCCAGTTTTGGTTGGACAAAGTAGTTTTCTTGGGTCATGTCATTTCGGCAGAAGGTATTAGTGTGGATCCTCGGATGTTCCAGTATAGTGAGCCAGGCTTCGCCGAATGTTTAAAAGTCCACCGGTTTCCTTGGATTAGCAGGTTATTACAGGAAATTTGTTGAGAGATTTTCGAAGATAGCAACCCCATTGCAATCTGTTGAAGGATCGAGAAGTCGAGGTGGTCGGATCACGCCGGCGCTAGTTTTGAGGAGTTGGCGAAGTACTGGTGACTCTAGTGTTAGCATTACCTTCGGGAAAGGACGATTATGTTGTATACGATGTGCTTCGGACAAGGGTTAGGAGTGTTTTGATCACGAATGGCGAGCGATGGCTTATGCTTCCCGTCAGTTAAAGAAGCACGAGCAGAACTGCAGACCCGTGATTTATAACTAACGGCGGTGGTTTTAAGCTCTAAAGATGCGGAGACGTATCTATACGGTGTTCCCTGTCAGATATTCACCGATCATAAGAGCCTGCAGTATATCTTCACTCAGAAAGAGATTAACTTAAGGCAACGCAGGTGGTTGGAGTTGATTAAGGATTATGATTGCACGATAGAGTACCATCCGGGTAAGGCCAATGTAGTGGCTGATGCCTTAAGCCATAAACCAGAGGGTTCCTATGCTTATCTGCAGACAATATATTTCCCATTGTTGATAGAGTTGAGATCTTTGGGAGTTCAGTTGCAAGTAGCTGATACAGGGACACTATTGGCATCATTTTATGTTCGTCCTCTTCTCGTGGATCAGATCAAGGAAGGTCGAAGCGGGTTTGAGATGGTCTGGATTCGAGGGTAGAGATTGAGGTGGTAAGAAACCCGAGTTCAGTCGAGAGGCGATGGAGTAATAGTTAGAGGAGTAGAATGTGTGTGCACGAAATAGGTGAACTAAAACGGAAAATCATGAAAGAACTCTTTCTTGATATACCGTACCTTGGTAGCACCCAGATGTATAATACTACGAGGGAGCATTATTGGTGGAAGAGGCGTAGAAAAAGGAAGTACGGATTCGTATCGGATGCAACTTGTATCGTGAGGTAAAGACGAGCACCGGAGCTATGAAGATCTAGCCCTTCCGATTCTGTATGGAAGTGGGATAAGATTACTATGGATTTGTTCAGGAGGCTTCCAGAAATTCCGGAGACAACACGATGCCATATGGGTGATAGTAGATAGACTAACGAAATCCGCGCATTTTCTCCCAGTTAGTAATGATGACCCGTTGGACAAGTTGGCTAAATTATATGTGGAGGAGATAGTTAGATTACATGGTGTTCCTATATCGATAGTCTCAGATAGAGACCCTAGATTCACATCCAGTTTTTGGTCAGTTTCTGAGGGGATGCCATGGGGTTCGATTGCACTTTATACGACTTTCCATCCTCGGCCCGATGGTCGATGAAATTATTGGTATTTAGAGGATATGCTTAGAGCATGCGTGATAGAGTTTAAGGAAAGCTAGGATATGCATTTATCTCTGATGGAGTTCGCCTATAACAACAGTTATCAATCCAGCATAGGCATGGCTCCATTTGAAGCATTGTATGGCCGAAAATGTCGTACTCCATTGTCACTGGGGATGAAGTAGGAGGAGGCGATGGGCCGAGTTAGTGCAGTTACCTTAGATGATCGGTTGTCGAGATAGACTCAAGATAGCCAGGGACAGACAGAAAAGTTATGCGGACAAACGCCATAGAGATTTACAATTCGAGATAGGTGATCAGGTCTTTTTGAAGATTTTCCCTTGGAAAGGTGTACTCGGGTGGAAGACGGAAGGCTGAGGCCCGAGATACATGAGGGCCCGTATGGATTATGGCGAAAGTAGTGGAACATTAGCATATAGATTAGACAACCATCGAGTTGTATAAGGTTCGTAATGTGTTTCATGTATCCATGCTCCGCCAAATACATTGAAATACTCCCGTGTACTTTCGAGAGATCGTAGGTGGGAACTAAATGATAATTTGGCTTATAAGGAGCAGCCAATGCAGATAGTAGATCATAGAGAGCAGATTTTGCGGAATAAGGTCATTCCATTAGTCAAAGTTTTATGGGGGAATCATGAGAGGGAGGCAGCTACTTGGGAATCAGAGGCTCAAATGCGCCGCCAGTACCCTCAATTATTTTCCTAATGAGGTATTTTCCTTTCCAGCTGAATTTGGTTGTTCGTTCGAGGACGAAATGTTAAGAGGGGAGAATTTGTAGCAATAGTTAGATGAGGTGCACGGTACATGTATAGCCCACATGGGGCAGCGTATGTCTTGTAAAGTAAATAAATGTAAAGGATAAAATTGTAAGTTTTGAAAATTGTGTCACTTTGTAATTAAGGAAAGTTGAGGGGTGAAAGTATAATTAATGGAAGTTTAAATAGTAAAATAATAATAATAAATTGTCGAAATAGTTCGGGGAAGTTTGAAAATTCTCTAGATCTCGGATGTGAAACGACGCGGATTAAATTCGTCTCGGAAATCTAGTAACGAGAAAGTTCGTTAAATTGAGACGGTCGAATATTTACAAATTTAAGGCGACGAGTTTAAAGTGAAAGCACGAAACGGGATTTTAGAAAAATTTCGAAAAATGACCAAATCTTAAAGAATATTGATTATATTAAAAAGAAATTGGCAGGAACCAAAAAATAAATTGTTTGGTACGAAGCAGGACAGAAAGGAAGAAAAATGGACATGTGGGTCCCACTTAAAAAAAATAAAATAAAAGTCAAAACGCATGGAACGACGGACATAAGGCTTCTGAGAGATTTTTTTTTATTTTTTCTTCTTTTAGTTCTTTATCAGATTTAAGGAAATTTGGCCAAATCAGGGCCATTAGTTAAATAACGAAAAGTGCTGTAGCGACGAGGGGGCTAAATTGGGTACCAAACACGAGGATTTCGCAGAAATTCAGTAAAAATTAGGAAAAATCCAAATTTTTAGTTTTTAAGTTCACGGCGTTAATTGGTGCAGGCTTTTCGGACAGTATGTGTAGGTCACTGCGCGACGAGGCTGCGGCGTGGGTCTGTAAAATCGGGGATTTAGTCGGTTTGCGTGGGGAAATGGTGAATACGTGAAGCCGTAAATGCGATATTAATAAAGTATAAATACGTATGCATAGTGCATAGTGAATAGTGCATAGTGTATAGTGCATAGTAAATCGTGCATAGTAAATAATGAATAGTATTTGGTTGGTTGTGCTGATGTATGTGGTCTAATACATCAAATGTGTAGGCTAAGCGAATGGAAAAGTTGATGAATCGTGCTCAAGTTTAAGTGGCTTAGAGGTGAGTACTCAAAATCATTTTCTAAACAAAAGTATTTAAATTACAAGTTTGTAAAGTGCTTTGAAAATATAGATTTATAAAACATTTTATTCTGTCCCAATTGTTATACTCATTAGAAAAGTTGATTTCAACATTTAAGAAAGCAGTTTGGCTTTGGTTTGGCAAAACCCCCCAGATGGCCTGACTCGAGTTCGGATCAAATGTATTTCGGTTGTGCATGGCATGAGGTGCATAGTGATAAATGCACGTATTTATAGGATAAAATGCATTGTGCATCTTGCATAGTCATGGTCTGTGGTATAGTAAATAGTGTATAGTGCATAGTGCATAGTAAATCACGCATAGTAAATAGCGAATAGTATTTGGTTGGTTGTGCTGATGTATGTGGTCTAATACATCAAATGTGTAGGCTAAAAGCAAATACGAGAAAAGTTGTGGAATCGTGCTCAGGGTTTAATAAGCGAAGAATTAGTCTTCGAATCAGTTTCCCAAGCAAAGTATTATTTAAATTCTGAGTTTGTAAGTCATTTTTTGAAAATATAGATTTATAAACATTTTTATTACCTCAGTGTTATATAAACGAGAAAAGTTCGATTCGGCCATTTAAGCAGTTTAGCTGGTTTAGCTAAAACTCTATATGTGACTCAGTTCCGTCCGGATGTGGCTTCGAATTGTACATAGCATGGTTATGGGATATTATATTACTTAAGCGTATTCTTTTAGTCGACAATTGGGTTAGATTTAGTATATATTTATATAGTGAGTTGCGCCTGCGCGTCGGGGTGCTATAGTTAGCGCGACTTAGTACATAGCGATGGTGTTGGTTTCGAGGTTCCCTCACCAGGCATTTTGGTTAGATGTTCCATTATGCCATATAGATCCTTCCCGGTGTTCATGGACAATGCTTAGCGGGTAGTGTTAGAGGTTCACCCTCTAGATGCCGGATTCAGGGTTCGAGGCATCGCTTATAGGGTATTTCGGAAATGGGTCACGGTGGTTGGTACTTGATTTCACAGTATATCACTTTTAGATATAAATTAGTTTGCGAGAATAGTTTTATTGGCGAGATTAGATTTGAACAATTTTATTGGCGAAAGCGGTTTTCAGCGAATAGTTTTAGAGCGATTTTGAGCAGTTTTCGAAATGGTTTCGTAGCCAAAACTCGGTTTTCTCGTACGCGTTCTGACAATTTACGTGCCAGTTTTTTCATATTGGAAGGTACAAGCAGTGACAGCGATGTTAGACTTATAGTACTCGCGAGCCGTTTGGCTCGCGATTTTACGTTTTATAATAATTTTTGGTGCGGTGTTGAAGCCCCGGGCTTTCTGGGATCCTCGAGTCTAGGCTGTGCGATTATATATAAGATAAGAGTGTAGTAAAAGTAGTAAAAGTAGTAAAGTTAAAATGTGACATTTGTATATGTAAATATCTTTGTAAATATCACGTCGTGGTTTTGAGAAAAAGCAGTTGCGATGAGTATATTTAGTTATTTTTATCTTATATTTTGATGAGGACCGGAGGTCCTTATGATTGTAGTTGGATTTTGGAAAATGTGGGAGTCTTATTTTTTTATACATGTGATTTTTGTATTTAAGGCTTGACCAGTGCGATCGATTATCTTTGTGCGATTTTCGAAAAATCTAAAGGTGTGATTTTGATAGAAAAGTGAAAATTTTATAACGTGTTTTAAATACGGTGTCGAGTTTTACTTGACTTAGGCTTGCGTGGTAATTTGTCGGTCGGGCGAGCAATTGGGAGGTTCTTGCAATGAAGTTGAAGCAATTTCTATCGGCTGCGGAGGGTATGTCACCTCGACTTGCTCTTGACCATAATTTATAGAGTGGATGCGTGGATGACAGGTGCGATTGGGCGTGATAATAATGCTTTCAGAGTACACATGGCATTATGGGATACACGATGGCCCCGAATCATCACTTCACCCCAATGGTGGGTTTGATGGACTTCCATGATCCATACATGCGGTGGTATCGTCGTATTACCGCGACGTTTTATGTGCCATTGCTAGCGCGTAGAGATGATATGAGGTTAATCTGCAGTAGGTAGTACTCATGTTTTGGTAAGTTAAAGTCGTGTGTTTAAATATTTTACCTAATGTTAATCGATAGACTATGTAATTATAATTAACTCTTTGGTTCGCTCGGATGTATACGTAGTTGACATGCTTGATCGCTCTCGTTTCTTTACCGCTTGTGGTTATGCGACATACATCATATTGCCGTCGGTGTTACCAGAGATTGGAGAAAAACCAAATCGCATCAGCGAATGCAGCTCGGGAAACCGACATCACATGGACCATCCGATTAGACCTCCCGGTGTCGTGCTGCAAACCGCGTATACAGCTTGGGTGCGAGGTGGGGAGAGGAGAGGGAGATGGGGAGTTGATTCTTAGGGTCGTGCTTTCGGATGGTGGAGCGGTCATGGTCGGGACGGTGTGACAGGTCTAGGTACATGGCCCGGAGCTTTGCTGCCGATACCCTCCATACTTACCCCTCACGGAGATGTTATACCCCTTGCCTTGCACATCGCCTCCTGCGCGCGCTTCTGGCATCGCCCAGTCTTTCATGTGACTAGCAACGTGCATGCCTTATCTAGGTGTCGCGAGCCGAGTCCATAGCGATGGATATCACGTTATTCGTCGCACCCTTTAACATCCACGTACATTACCTCCCATGGATGACACCATCGCTAACTTTACGAGTGGGGTGGAGCTTTCAGTAGGTGACACCGTACTCATTCACTTCATCCATGAGCTACCTCAGCTCCATTAGGCTCTCTGAACCATCGGCTCATAGCTTCGATCTCGGACTCCACGACACCTTATTGCCCAGCAATTTGTTTTATTCTAGGTGTCTTCACAAGAAGAAATATAAAGCGCGTCGTCTTGTGGAGATTTCATTGTCACGTATTATTATTTTTATATATAAAAATTTGTATAAAATGTTTTAATATATTTAAATGTTTTGGTATATCGTGATTTAGTATATACAATTTTTTTTTTTGAAGATTATCGTGAGCGTGTGAAATCCCCAGGGTTTTTATTTTTGTACATGTACAACTTTTTATAAATAATTTTAAATTGTAAGTATTATAAAAAATTTCTTTTTCACAATGCATGCAATAAAATAGAAAAATTAGATTTAGGCTCTTATTTTTTATTTATTATTAATATGTTAAAAACCACAAAAAACACAATTTAGCGTTCTCTAAATTTACCATTTGATAACGGTTTTTGAATACATAAAAAACGCAATTTTAGTATTATCTAAAATTAATATTTTTTATATTCTACAGGTTTCAAAAACGAAAACATGTTACTCTTTATTTACCAAAGCAAAAAACATTTGGTTTATGCATGGAGGTGTGGTGGTTAAATGCAAAAATTCGAAGTATTTTAGTGTTAAAAATGATAATAAATTAAATATAGGTAATCTTGAGAAAAATAAATTGATTCAAATTTTAAAAATTAAACTTGCGGAGTTCGTTTGAATTTTATTCACATTGGATGTGCTTGTTGTAAAAATTTATAAATTTTATATTTCAGTTATTTACAAATAAATATTTTTTTTGCTGAATTCAAATAATTTATTATATGATTGGTCGTTACAATATATGAGTTCATACATGAGAGAATATATAGGTTAATGATATGGTACATGTAATCATAACAACCCATTGCAGAATTAAATTTAATTAAGTTTAATGACCGTCGTTATGAACGACGATTTTTGTAATAAACACAAAAATAACATTAAAATTATATTTAATTAATTTTTTCAATGATAGTCATTATGAACGATGACCTTTGACGAATTAACTGAGTTCAATAGTCGTCGTTGTGAAAACATTACTTTGATAATTTTTTGAAATCTAAAATAAATTTTGTATTTTTTATTCAAAATTCAAACGCTCCTTATAATATCCATCAACTTTCCTCTTTTGTCCTCTTCCTCCATCCACGCCACATTGTCCAATCAATCAACCCACCACAGCCAATGGCATTCCCCGTAAATATCTCTTCTTCCAACCCCATTCCTTAGCCGCTCCTCCCCATCCCCCCCCATCGTGCACATCGCCACTCTATTTTCAATTCAAGGGTTTCGTTTCCTGCTCTTATTGCTTCAGAATGGCGGTTAAATCCGCCACTCTTCCATGTACGGTTCAGAAGCCATGAATTTGAGGACCCAGATCGATGATGATGATGAAGACGAAGACGTTGCCGGCGCTGAGGAGTCCATTGATAATCCTCAGGCGAGATTTGAGGGCCATGTGATTGAGGACCGTGCGGTTGTGGTCATGAATGGGGTTCAGGATGTTCACCACAATCATTTGTATGTGCCTGGCTCAGATTTTGCTCCGGTTGCCGCCGGAGGAGGAGGAGGAGGAGGGAGTGGGGCTGGTGGAGTTGATCAGCTCACGCTCTCGTTTCAGGGCGAGGTTTATGTTTTTGACGCGGTTTCGCCTGAAAAGGTGTTTTTTCCTCTTTCCCCCCTCATTGTAGTGATTGATTGGTTTTGCAAAATTTCGAGTTTTTGCATGTGGTTTAATTAAATATGGGAATTATTCCGAGGTCTTTTTAAGTTTTTGATTCTTTTTGTTTGATTTCTGTCTCTCGTGTGGTTATTCTGTGTGGACTTTTGTTCATTTTATGGATTATGCTTCGGTAGTTTTAATTCAATGTATCCGGTCATCGTGGCCGTTGTGTTTGCGGATTTTGATGGGTTGTTTTGGTTTTTCGTTGGCTTTGTTAGTTATGCAGTTTTTTCCTTTCTATGGTCTGGTTGGTTGTGAAGTATGCAGAATTTCCTTTCTGGTTTTGGTTGAGATTTGTTCCGTTGGAGAAGCGGAAAGGCTTGTTTTTTCTATCTAGGTTGATTTTGTGAGAAATGTGTGTATTTGTGTATTTGTGTATGCATTAGACTTGGTCATCTTAGTTTGTGTTTGAGAGTTTTGTTTAATTTTCTAAAATTATCTTGTTTTCTTGTTCCTGATTGTTCTATGGACCAAAAGTTTGTGATTTTGGTGAATTGTAAAAAATCACTTGGCCTTTTAATTTTATGAATTATGTTTTCCAAGGAAGTGGGTCATTTTGGGGCTTTTAACATTTATAGTTAGAAGGAACCATGTGAAGGCTTTTATTTTTGAAGATTTTGCTGCATCTTTGTTTTTGAACCCTATCAATTGATCAGGGCTTGTGCTTTTGTCAAAACTAGGCACTGTGTGGTGTTCTTTCAATTATCTATTTATTCTTAGTTTTAATTTTTCTGTAATTAGGACAGTGACTAAAGGATTTCTTGCCCTTTGATTTTTTTAGGTGCAGGCAGTGTTGTTGCTTCTAGGAGGGTATGAGGTCCCTACTGGGATTCCAGCTCCAGGAATGGTCCCTCCTAACCAAAGTGTGCTTTTTTATTTTACTATAGTTGTGTGATTTCTTTAGTTATAGTCTCCTTTTTCACTTAATTGAATTGTTTTTATTGTCTCCTAGGGCTTGCCAGACTTTACTGGAAGGTCTAGTCAGCCCCTCAAGAGAGCTACGTCTTTAAGTCGATTCAGAGAGAAGAGAAAAGAACGGTGCTTTGATAAAAAGATCCGTTACACGGTTCGGAAAGAAGTTGCCCTCAGGTATTCCAAAGAACAACTACTGCTACTTCCAATAATTATTTTTCCCCTCTTAAGGCTATGTTTTCTTTGAACTGATGTCATGTCAAGAAAGAAAGTGGGTCAATATTCTTGGATGATTCATTGTACTTAAATTTGTGTTTAATCTTGAAGACTTTTCCACAACCATTAGATTCAATCTCAAATCAGTGTTGGATAATCTACACTATAAACCACAGATAGCAAAATCAACGTATATTATTCCATTAACTAGAGTCAAGGTTCCTAGTCACATTGTTCTAGGAAATAGCCAGGCTAAATATTTAGACACTTAGAATTATGAAGAGAGAGAGAGAGTATTCTGTTACCTACAATTAATTTCTTAAAATTGTAGTGCATGGCAATAATAAATTGTTGTTTACGAGAGAGACCTTAGCACAAACAAATATGATGAAAGTGGATCCCCATGTTTTAATCCATTTGAGCTCTAGAAAAACCTCAATGGGTGCCATTCACTAACACCAAGTTTCTTGGTAGATGCACTCAACTGATCCACCTTTGCACAAAGCTTAATTTTTCCAAATCAGCAGGAATCTTTGTAGAGGCTAAAGGAACAAATCAGGAAGGCCTCTTCCAGGCTAATCATGACACCACCCACCCTTCCTTTCAGCAGACGGGACCTCTATTTTTAAAATGCAAATAGGTTATCCAACCATTCCAACTAAAAACTACAAGTGGCTTCTTCAACTTGCTCAAAATAACAACTTATCAGAGTAAGTTTCCATGAACCTGCTAGCCACTTATATACTAATAAAATTATTAAGAAAAGCCTATTGAACTCTCAATTCAATCCCACAAGCTATAGTGCTAGTTAACTACATCAAGTTTTCATGGTAATGCCAAAGGAAAAATATTATAAGGTATAGTAGCTATTAGGGTTTTAAAAAACACTCTTATGTATGATGAATATTCATGAAACAGGTATGAACATGAGAGCAATCCTTGCACCACCACAAATTCCAACTAGATTCTAGGATAGGATCAATGCAACAATGGTGTGAGATACACAACTTTTACCAATGCCCAATATATAACCAATATATGGAATCTTAGAGATAAACAAACTGACAAAACAGAATCAGAAAATGAACAAGTAAAGCGGTGAGCATTATATGTGTTAGCCCACTTGAGCCCACATGCATTGCACAGAGTCCTTGGGCCAGCTGGTCCGCGGCGCATCATTGGAGTTGTTTTTGAACTGGACAAGTGTGTACATCTGTACAGGCATCAGATACAAAGATAACAGAGGCAAAGATATATCCAAGCTTCATCAGGATTACAAATTAGAAAATTGGTTCCAACACTCACAGAGTTTCTGGCTCCTCTTGTCGAACTCATGTGCTGCATTCAATCCGAGAAGCCCCCTCCACCTACTTCATCAGGACTTGTCTTTGATGATGTAAACTGACCCTTCTTACGCTGCATCCTGATGTAGCAGCACCAAAATATATTAAAAGCTATTCAGAAAGATAACCATTCCGAAAATACAAGAAAGTCGTCAGCCAAAAAGGATTTAAGAGTAGTGTTAAGTATATCTGAATGTTGTAACATTGAAACTGATTAGCATGCTTCTTGCTTGATAAAATGATATGCCTGTACATGATTATGGATAGTAGCTTATTTGGATACTGTTTATCACCCTTCCAAACTTCTTGTCGGACTCTAACCAAAAAACAGAGAACAATCTGAGTTAAATTCTGATAGAATCAATGCACAAAGAGGATCCTCTTCAAATACCGAATGGGCCAATCCACAAGCAGAAAAGCTTCAGAGGCTTTCAATGGTTTGTAGAAGGAGGAGTTTATTTAGGACAACCTAAGCCTTTACAAAAGAGTGAGTCAAATAAAGTTTTTGGAATTGGAGCCAACAAGGAGTTCAAAGTCCATAGAGTCATGGATTTTGATGGTAACAATTCACATTGGCATCTACAGAAAATCAAAGGAAATACGTGCCCCAAATAGGCTCCATAATCCGTGCACAATCAAAGACCTATTATGGAGAGTTTTTAGCCTTGCAAGTTGTATGATCAAACTTGCCAACTATTTTGCACATCATTAGTTGTCAATTTGGTCTACTATGGTCAAAATATCAAGGATAGGCGTCCATTAAGGAAAAGATTAAATTATCTTCAAGTTACTTTGATGAGTTCCTATTTCAGCTTGGTAATTTGTGTCAGAGCTGAATTTCAGAAACTTTTCCATTATTCTTAGTCAAATAGGGATGTCATAAGCTCTATATAAGAGCCCTTTGATGTATTCGCTGAAGACATTGATGAGATGCTGAATTCTTTGTGAGTTTTCATCACTTTGGTTCTTATTGAAGCTTTCGAGCTATCAAAGGTTAATTCCTTATAGTGTTCAAACTTACGGCTCTTGGTTCTTTTATAATCAAGGGAACAAAGGTTGGCCCGGCTGCTACAGTGGCTTTTTGGTTAAGCCTGCTTAGGGGTGGAAGCCTTGTAAATTTCTTTGTTTATAGCTCTTGATTCTAATATAATCGAGGCATGTGCTTATTCTAGATCGTGTTTGAAGATCCTTGTCACGATAGTGGTGGATCTCGAAGCACAACGTAGTGGGGTTCACATCATTTTGGTATCAAAGCTCAGCTTTCAAACATTGATTTGATATCTATCTTTATTCTTGTTGTTTGACATTTTGTTTAGTGGAAAAAAAAACCATAAAAAAAAAAGTGAAGTTCAAGAGTGGAAAAAGACTAGAATGATTTTCATTATCTTAAAAAGCCAAATATTGAGTTAAAAAAAAAGATTGTGAGTAAAACACTTGAAGGAGTGTGGTGAGGTTCCTTCTTGTAATTCTTTCTTCGGATTTGATCATGTCTTCAAGTAATGATCATGCAAATAGGGAGGAAGGGCAAGACCAATCCTTCATACTGCAGGTCATGCAACAATACTTTGCAAGATTAGAGGTACAAATGAATGACATGCGAGATCGGACTGAACAAAATAAGGAGTCTTTGAGGCAGTGCGATAAGGATCAATAAGGCTATGACAATAGAAGAACTTATGCATGATTTCCCGAGAATAGAGCGACTCAAGTTTGTATTTCTACTAATTCCTTTCTTTAAACAATCTCTATTCAAAGGACAATGCAACAAATAGTAAATCTGGAGGAGAGATCTCCACTACTAAGCTCTATCGATAATCATCACTTCTAAAACGTGCGCCACGGCATGATCCCCACGCCTAACAGCCTGGACCACGAGAACAATCAAAAATTGCCCTCAGTTATTTATTGTCCCCCTCCATCCGTTTTTGTCCTCCTTGTATAAACTTTTAGAGTTGGGCCTCCGATTGTGCCTATAACATTGCCCTCCCCTTCAACCCCAACCTTGTCCTCAAGGCTAAAATGAGGAAACTAGGCTCGTAAATCATCCTCACTTAACCAACTAGCTTCCTCCATTGGCCTCCCAAGCCATTGGACCAGCAAATTGAACCCCCTTTTTTTGTCCTTGTCAGTAGCGACAATAAAATTTCTTTTGGCTGAAGGATGATTCCTCCCACCTCCATCTAAAGGAGTGCGCACCGGTGGGTGTTGTCCGACTCTTCTCAATAGAGACATATGGAGATACAAGGTGCATAAGTCGGGAGGCAATTCCAGCACAGTAAGGTCTTAGCTCAGTCATGTGAGTCACATAAGGCCCATCTGATCTAACTAACGACTTCTTATTTACTCCCAGGTGGGCGAAGATTGACAATAGGTTGTAGCTTCCCCTGATACCACATCTCCCACAGAATTGAATCTCTCTTCTATGTTTATCTATTGTGACGCTTTCATCTGTGTTGTGCTCGTTCCAAATTTACTAGAGTACTCCAGTGCAGTCACGCATCCTCGACTCCTCCTGTTCATGGGTACTTTGATTTCACCTGGTAAGAATTGCTTGAGGGTGGGAAGCAGTCTACCATAAATTGCTTTGAAGGGTCATCACGAAGCGATAGTGAAACCACTATTATTTATAACTAAACTCCGTCCATGGTAGCCACCTACTCCATTGATTTGGCTGCTCTGAATAAAAGCATCTCAAGTAAGTTTCAAGACAGCAGTTCAAAACCTCGATTTGCCCATCTATTTCAAGGTGGCATGAGCTGCTCATTTTAATGTAGTGCCCATACATTTAAACATCTCTGTCTAGAAATTACTCATAAATAACGGATCACGATCAGTTACAATGGATAGGGGCACCCCGTGCAACCAAATGACCTCCTTAGCAAATATTTTTGCCACTATCCTTGTCGTAAAGGGGTGTCGAAGGCCCAAAAAATGGGCGTACTTAGAGAGTTGGTCCACGACAACTAAAATACAATCAATCCCTTTTGAACGTGGCAAACCTGAGATGAAGTCCATACTAAGGTCTTCCCAAATTCTTCATACCTTTTGGGCTATTATGTCCATTTTAATGGCCTGAAACCTACTTCTCCCTTTATATTCCTTTAAGATGTTGACTAATTAAGAATAAGATTCCTATAATTTCATCTCGACTTGACCTCTTGTCAAAAGTTCAATAATGGATAACTTTCCCTTCATGCATTAATCGGTTCTTTGTAGAGCCTCTTACCACCTTTTTTATGTCAAGTTGTATTGTAAACCTCTCAGCCCGGATCCTGAGCTCTTTTAATTCATATCCCGTCTTCCATTTTTGTTTTAGTTAAAATAAAAAACAAATTTCACTATTTGTGTTTGTATGAAATAGAACAAAAGATGATAGTCGATATTTGAAGAAAAATAAGAATAAAAAAGGGGGAATTTTTTGTAAAGTGAAGAAAAATGAAGTAATTGAGAGAAGATAGGAGGAGAAGATAGAGAGAAGAAGATAAAATCCTCGGTCTGATTCATTCAACAAAGAACCCATATTTATAGGGTTCTCATAATTATAACATGAATTATGATCATTAATGTCATGGAGAAGTTGTATGGTCATTCATCATTATTTATGCATTATTTATAACACTTCCCTTTGAATGACCATCACTTCAATGATGGTTGATATTGTCTCATTAAAAATCTTGCTAGTAAAATCCAATGGGATAAACAACTGGACGAAGGAAAAAAAGAATACAATATCATAACAATGATTTCCCTAGTAAAGGCATGATTAAGTTATCTTTAGACTTTAAACTTCAATTTTGGATTTTTCAGTTAAGCGCATACAAATTTAATGTCTGAGTTTCTTGAGCGTTGCCGTGGCGAAGGCAACTGTAATCGACATGCTAAATTATCATGGACCTTATTTTTTTTTTTTTTATTGAAGTGCCTCCCAAGGCCATCATCTTTATTACTTATTAATAATCTCTTTAATTATAATAAACTTACATCATATTTATTTAATGTTTCATTTTAATATATTAATTGATAACGATTAAATCAAATTCAATGAAGTCCTTGATACATTACATATCATAAGAAAATCGTGATTACGTCTATTGATAATGAAAATTCTTATGTGTAATTATGTATAAAACTAATATGATCTGTAGATCAGCAGAATTGGACATTATTAATGGACAAGCTACATACATGTTCATGCTCATGGTTGATCAAGCGGATGATCTCCCATAAATATGATGTGTGATTAATCAGACATGTGGATACTTTCTAAGAGTAGCCAAGTTCATTGGGAGACCCGCTATGAGATAATCCTTATGGGTTATCTATTCAAACAATAAATGACAGTCTTATCCATGCAAATGTAAGTATCTTGGAACTTAGTCTTTCCAGTAGTATCTTGGATGTTGATTATGCTGACTTTGATCTTGTTGCCTTAAGAGGTAGAAATTTAGTAGAGATTGATGATTGGGTATAGGCAGAGGTGACCGAAGGTATTGATGGTCGATAAAGGATTCTGCCTCTGATAGAAGGAGGGTATACCCCAGGTCATCTTGAAATCTATTGCGAAATCTCTAGCCAGTAAACATGTCTTGAAGAAGAGTATTTAGTAGAATGCTTTTTGGTAATGGAACTCGAGCAGATAATACACTTGTGTTAGTTCATCTAGTGGGAGGCGAATCCCATGTTGATGTCAAACCAAAAATCACGATATGATGCGTGAAAGGATAGCATTGCACTAATATATTATATGGAAGGTTCGCAGTCAAACCTTTGACTCTACAGTTATTTAGAGTGTGATGTGTTCTTAGATCTTTTGCTCATGACACTCGAGAATCAAGAGTTGATTAGTGACCCAGCATAGCAGGCGCCTAATAGGTCGTACCTTAGAGGTCACGAAGAGAGAGTAAAACGATATTGGATTGAATCCAACTAGTGGAAAGCTATGGAATTAGACATATTAGGGGTTAGTGTAATCCACGAGGCAAAGAGGACTTGGTTTAGAGCCATTAGTCTTATCAGGCTCTTTGGCTCACATAAGGCCATATGACCGCAGGTGCGTGCTCCATGCATGCAGCCCTCCCTCTTTAATGAGGGGTACTCTCATCCTTTTTTGCATGCTAGGGGTCTATTTATATCACATAATCAGAACCCTGGTGACCATGACAAAGGAGAAAACGTCCACCATAGTGAGAGAGAGATTTTGAAAGTCAAAACCCTCTCTAGCCTTCCCCTTGAAGATCACCTACTCAGCTAGCATTGAGTCTTTGATCTTTGCTGATTCCTTGGAGGTTTCTCACTTTGCGCCTTCGTGTGGATCATCATTAGAGATGTTCACACATCCTTGGTGTGGTGTGCTTTAGATCTACACTTTAAGAGGATGCCCACATCGGATCTTCTTTAAGAAGGAAGCACAGACCAAAAGGTATGATCTTCTAAATACCCTATGGTATGGTTGTTCGACTTTGATGATCTAAGAGGATCCTTGGGTTGGGGTTTAAATTTTTTTTCCGTTGCACTCCGACTATGATTCGGACCAAGAAAACCCTATAGTGGTTGTTGACCCGATTTTAGGCCACGGCTGCGAACTAATTAAAGTCATGGAAACGATGCGAAAACTTGTAAGGACCAATTAATGTATCTATGAAAATATGGCGAGGAGTGAATGTGGTAAATACTTTCAAAACCGATTTGAAGCAAGTAAGCGTCTTTCAAAGCAAATGAAAAGTATTGACACTCATCCCCTTCCATGATTGCACGGGTCATCCTGAGTGAAAGCGTAAGGGACCCAGGAGTCAGATATCGTGCCACGGGTTGAAGGTTCTACATGGTGGAATTTGAGCACCCCGATTACAAGGGCTCTTCACTATTTAGGTAACCAAATAGGATGAGGATTAAAATTAATTTAACTGAAATAAAATCTGATTTAAAACTAATCCTAAAATCTACCAAACAAACAACTGCCAAATAAATGTATGAAGAGAGGCACTTGGGATGGTGATAATCATTTAATAATCAATTTACATTTCCTTGAAAGCGCAACATTTGTGAGTTAAATGCTGGATTTCTCCAAGAGCAATGTAGTATAACTTGCATTTCTCCATACACCATACATTTAACTAATTAGAGATCCATGTTCCTTTCAGAGACATGAGTCTAATCTAGTGCGAAGACTAAGAACTACGTAGGACATGGGAGCGGAGTTCTTGGTACATGAAGTTGTTGATGAAGAAAGTCTCATCACGGGTATGTATTTGATGGGTGGCGGGCTTTAGTGGAAGATGAGGCGGAAGGGAGTCTTGAGTCAGTAGACCTCATATCTCACTTGGGGCTGG
Organism: Tetrastigma voinierianum; assembly: GCA_016808115.1. Taxonomy (NCBI): domain Eukaryota; kingdom Viridiplantae; phylum Streptophyta; class Magnoliopsida; order Vitales; family Vitaceae; genus Tetrastigma; species Tetrastigma voinierianum. The sequence goes on along the minus strand of JAEQBH010007857.1, from coordinate 96,931 downwards.
GGCAGAGAACTTAGGGCAGTTCTCCCCGCGATGCCGGCGTGGTTGGCTTCGAAGGGAATTTCGCGAGGCTCAGCGGTGGGGGCCCGAGTGTGGGATTATGTCGAGGTCGGAGTTCCTTGATGTTGGATATTAAAAATATGTCAGGAGGACGAGGTATTTAACTTTGTTTACGGGTTTGCAAGCATGGGCTCGGATAGAGTTAAGAGCGGGGAATGAAAAGATTTGCACAGCGCTCCTGTGAAGTGTTCTCGGATTGCACGGTTGATTATAAGCGTAGGGACAACGGTTCTTTGGCGAAGCAGATGGGCAGATACAGAAAACGAAGGTGGTAGGAAGCCTTCCTGTAACAAAGGGGAAAAGAGGCAATCTTTGCCCGTCGAGAGCGGGTGAAGAGTCGGAATGGACGACGAGACATCGGCCGTTAGGTGTTTCATTTGCCCGAGGACCTCATCGGTACAGGAAGTTGTCTAGGAGGAGAATGTGTGCGCCCTCCGGTCTTGAGAAAGGAGAGACCAGACTCTCCCGTCGCGCTTTTGGTTGGGGATTCTCTCGTTGGGTGAAGCATCGGTGATTGAGGATGTCGCGTGATGCCTTCTTAAGCGATACATCCTCCTGCAATGTCTATAGAGTCAGGTTTTGGGACTCCATCCGAGTAGAGTTCGGCCTTGAACCCTGTGCCTCCACATGTGTTAGCATGTTTCTCGGCGAATCATACGAATACGAAGGTTCGTTCATTGCCTCGATGCTGGCGATAAATGTGCCCTCTTAAGTTCCACTCGCCCGATAGTTGTTCGAGTTTTCTTCTTAAATTTCGGCCGTCGTCTCCTTAGCCATACGCTTGAAGGAAACTTTATTCGGACATTAGACGGATGTTTGGGGAGACGATGAAGGAAAGGGTAGCAAAACTGGAACAACTATTGGGCGAGTGAAACTGTGAAGAGGGCACAGTTACTGCTTGGGCATCAGAAGCAATGAATGAACTTAGGGTTAAGAAGGATTTGGCCGAGAAACATGTGGAACATGTGGAGGCACAGGTGGTGTCTTTGAAGGCTGAACTCCTTACCGTGATGGAGTCCCAAAACCTGACCCTACAGACATTGCAGGAGGATGTGGCTGTCTTGAAGAAGGCATTGCTGCGGACATCCCCTCAAACTACTGATGCTTCACCCAACGTGAGAATCCCTGAACCAAAAGGCTTTGATGGGACTAGAAGTGCCAAGGAGCTAGAGAACTTCCTGTGGGACATGGAGCAGTTCTTCAGGGCTGCCTAAGTTGTTGATGAAGAGAAAGTCTCCATCACGGGTATGTATCTGATGGGTGACGCGAAACTTTGGTGGAGGACGAGACTGGAAGGGATCTTTGAGTGCGAGCCAGACCTCAGTCTCCACTTAGGAGCGAACTAAGGGCGGTTCCTCCCCACCCGTGCGGCGTGGTTGGCTCGGGAGTCACTGCGAGAGGCTGTGAGACGGGGGCCAGTATTGGGATTATATCAAATTCGATTCGTGATGTTGGATATTAAAGCTGTAATCAGGAGGACAAGGTATTTAACTTTGTTTGGGTTGCACACATGGGCTCATCTGAGGGTTAAGAAGGCGAGGGAATGAAAGATTTGCACATACGCTGCAGTGAAATGCCAGTTAATTTAGTTGATTATAAGCGACCCAGGGACAACGGTTCTTTGGGCGAAACCAAATGGGCCAGGTCTAAGCCGAAGGTGGTAGAGCCTTCCACGATCCAAGCAAAGGGAAAAAGGAAGGCGTCTTTGCTTGATGCGAGGCGGGTGAAAGTCGAGATGGACGAGACATCAAGCCAGGTGGGTGTTTCATTTGCCAAGGACCCCGTCGAATTGGGAAACATCTAGAAGGGAGAATGTATGCGCCCTCGAAGCGCGAAAGGAGGAGCAAGACTCTGATTCAGACGACTCGACATCACAACTTAATCCGTTGCAATTGGTGAACACCTTCCACAAACCTAACCTCATTAACAAATTAACGTATGTTCTTGTTCAGGTAAATGGGGTGGTTGTGAGGGCGATGGTGGACACAGGAGCAACTGAGTGTTGTTTGTCGAACAGTATAGCGACAACTGTGGGTTTGATAGTGGAGCCGTATGCAAGTGTGGTCGTTTCATTGAACGGTGAAGATCACAGAGTTGATGGCATGGCAAGAACAGTTCCATTCCGGATGGGGGATTGGACTGGCCATTGTGACTTCATGGTGATGTATCTGCGAGGCTTCGAGCTAGTACTCGGTATGGACTTCTTGATGGCGGCAAAGTAAGGTTCACTCCTACTTAGGGTCATTAGGCGTTCACGGAGTTTGGGATGCCATATGTTGCTAAAGACTATCACCAGATGGAAGAAGAACCAAACTTTGATACATCCCGATTATGGTGCACACCTCGAGATATAGTAGGTGTTGGCACGAGGGCGGCCAAAAGCGCGCGGATGATCATGGGTGGGGTTTGGGACCATGTTTGTGGCTTGGCTGGACAGGCGAGGGATGCGAGTTAGAGTCGACGAGGACGTCGACTTCATGGGGAGGAAATTGGGTTTGTTGCCTCTTCGGTAGGTGTGACCATGTAACAAGGCCTTGACGAGGGTCCCCCGAGGTTAGTCTTGCACCCTTGAAGTGTTCTTGGTTGGTGGAAGCAAGGCAGAAGCAAGCCATAGAGATGAGCGGTGTGCGCGTTGGGCGTGCGTAAATGGTGCGGCGCGTGGCGGAGCTCAATAGTAAGGCGGCGCGGTGCAGGCATTAAGCGGTTGGACTCATGTTAAAAACCTATGTAAAGGGCTGATTGCAATTCTGTAAGGTTTTAAATTAATGGGTGTAAAACTGTCGAGGGTATTTATGGATTTAATTAATATTTATAAATATTCTATTATACCTCCTCAGCCATTTTGATGTCTCCTTAAGAAATTCTGAAAACGGCCTAAAATGCTCTTTAAGGGAGGAGCATGTCCTGAGGGAAAATGGGGGGCCATGGCCACGCCATGGGCGCACCCTGCCTAGGCCTTGGGGGCACGACCAGGAAAAGACATGCAGTGGGAAAAGAGGCATGGGCTCCACGACATGCAGGTTGCCTACGATTGGACACAAACAACGCACAAGCATGCGCAGGATGCACCCGCGAGCGCAAGGCGCACAAGACAGCGCAGCGAGGCGGCAAGGCAAAGGTACGCAAGGCAAGACAAGGCATCTAAGAGCCACGCGCCGCAGCGCAAGGCAACAGACGGCAACAGACAGATGGGCTGCAAGGGCCAAACAAAGGGCAAGAAGATCCGTAGGCATGCCGGCCAGACTGACCTAGCCATGAGGGCACACCCGCTGATTACGCTAGGGCGCCTTGAAAGACCCACAAGGGCGACAATGGGAGCGGCACCATGCGCCCAACACTGAGTAGGAGCAGTGCACACAAGCAAAAACCCACACTCGCAGATACTTCTCCTGCTCTTGCATCTCTTACACAAGAGAAAGAGACGAGGTTAGGGAAATGGATCCGCACTTTTATTGATGCTCACTCTTCCATCTACAAAACTACCAAAATCCAATACAGTGCCTCTGCACCTGCAAACCCTGAGACTCGAGAAGGAGCTTTTCTCACAAATCTCTCATAGAGACTCTCTCTTTCTCTCAACCCTTCAGATCGAATTTATAAGCATCCGTCTGATTACATAAGCCATTCAGATCATGGGTCAGTTTGGGGTAACCGCCCACAACTGCCCAAAACGCGGTCACGGGGACAACCGCTCACACTGCCCACCATCACCCACTTCCATGTCTTTAGAGCGGGAGTCATGCTCCCGACCATAGCAATTGCCCTCAACCGCTCCCCGCTTTATTACCGATCGATTGAGCCAACCGTTGCTTTCAGTGAATCAAGCCTTACTCGCACCGCACGGTGCCGCTCCTATTGTCGCCTCAGGTCTTTCAAGGCGCCCTAATCGTATCCAAGCTGCAGCCCTCATCGGCAGGGTCCGTGTAGCCGCATGCCCCGCCCGATGTCAGTCACGACCGCTTGAGCGCCTCGGCAACTGGGCCTGCGCCGCCCATGCGCCGCTCACACGCCGCGAGCGCCCTGTGCTATCACGCACTGCTCTCATGGGCCGCCCGCTGCATGCCTGGCAAGACGCCTGCACGCCTTGCTTATGCGCCAGCGCCGCGAGCCTGCTCCCCCTGAACAACAAAACCTGGTGGTTGCTCCATATAAACTTCCTTGGCAAGATCACTATGAAGGAAGACATTTTTAATATCCAACTGATAAAGAGGCCAAGAATACATAACAACCATGGAGAGAAGTAGACGGATAGAAGCAATCTTGGCAACAGGGGAGAATGTGTCACCATAACGAACCATAAACCCAGTGATATTCGCAAACTGCCGCCCCTACGGCGATCAACTCCGGCCATTAGACTAAACCCATCAGGTAAACCCAACGACAACCAAATCAAGATCTACTGTGGTAAAACAAGATCCTGGGTGCTAGTTGAAAGATAGCATTTATTTTCTATCTACCATTGCCTGCCGCACTCGATGGGAAAGAGCTCATTGGTGCCTGAAGAGAAACGTAAGATATAGCGAAACCAATGCAGTGTAGTTGAAGATAATCGGCGGTAACTCAAAATTGTAAATAGGATGAGGATTACTAGTAGATCGATTACCTTTCCGAAGAGCAATGGGTAAGTTATCAGCAGGAGGTAGAGCCGGGGTAGGAGAAGTCAAGGATAGTGAAGTGAGTCGGGCCGGGGACCTCAGGCTGGGTGAGGACAACGCATATGGTGATTCGGTGATGATAAATTTGAAGTGGTCGAGAAGGCATAACATCAAATATAGGAGGGGAGATAATGGGAAGGGGTAAGACTTCAGAAACAGGAAGAGACTCAAAGGAGGAGAAGAAGGGTGAGTCCTGAAAGAAGGTGACATTAGCAGAGAAAAAGTATTGATGAGTCTCAAGGGAATAACAACGATAACCCTTCTGAAGTCCGAGGTCCTACAGCGATACATTTCGTGGCTTTGGAGGAAAGCTTGTCTTGTCCTGGAGTGAGAATATGAACAAAGCAAGTACAACCAAAGACGCGAAGAGGAAGAAAATAAAGTGATTGGTCAGGGAAAAGAAGTGAATGAGAAATCTGATCATGTAACACAGATGAGGGCATACGATTAATTAAATAACAAGTTGTAAGAACAACGTCCCCCTAAAAACGAAAAGGAACATGACAATGGAGGAGGAGAGTAATGAGCCAGTTCCCTAACAAGATGGCGATTCCACGCTCAACTACCCCATTTTGTTGAGGAGTATGAGCACAAGAAGAAGACTGATGAAGGGATCCTAAGGTCAATATAAAATGAAATAAAGGGTGCGTAAAATATTCTTTGGCATTGTCACTATGTAATAATACCGAATAGAAATATATTGAATTGGTCCGAATTTCAGCATAAAATTTCGGAAATAGAATATAACTCAAATTTCGATTTTTTCATTAAAAATAATCAAGTACATCGAGAATAGTCATCAATGAAAGTGACAAAATACTGAAATCCTAAAGTAGACGCAGTTCGACAAGGACCCAAAACATCAGTGTGGACAAGTTCAAGCGAGACTTCTACCGATTATTCAAATGCTTTGGGAGCGGTGACACCTGCATGCTCTGCCGACATGACTCACACGCAAGTGACGACAAAGTGGAAAAACGAGTGACCATCTTCTGGAACTTGGAAAGACTAGGGTGACCCAGACAACTGTGGATGAGGAGAGGAGCATCAATGGAAACGCAAACTGCAGGAGATGAATTCGAGGTGAGGTGATAGAGGCCTTGAGACTCACGTCCTATGCCAATCGTTCTTCCGTGCATCTCGGCCTGAAGGTCACAAATTTATCAGAAAAAGTAATAGAGCCGTTAAGAGTACAAGTGATTTTGCTGATGGAAGTAAGATTAAAGGGACACTCAGGAGTATAAAGGACAGAAGTGAGAGGTAAGGAAGGAAGGGAGAGGATGTGCCAAACCAATACCTTTAGCCACAGTTTGAGAACCATTAGCTAAGGTAACAAAGAGGTAAAGCAAGAGGCAGTGTGACAGAAGAGAAAACTTATTACCAACATGTGGATCAAGCCCCAGAGTCTAGAATCCAGGGTCTAAGAGAAGATGTATGAGTAAGACAAAAGTGCAGGCACAATTTCCATTTCAGGCAATATAAGCAATAGAAGCCGACTTTACAATTGATAGCTAAGATAGTCATCATACTCACTCGCCGGCGAGGGAATAATTCCCGAGATGTGGAGGGCCGAGGTCAAGCAGCTGAGGACCGATGATCGGGCCAATGCGGTAGTGTGGGAGACCGTCCATAACCGGAGTAACAACGATCACCAGGTGGCTGCTTATTGCAACAGTGCAGTGAGGATGCTGTTCTCTACCTTAAGCACACTGCTGCTCCTCCCGAGGGTTAGCTTGAGAAACTAATACGTAAGAATCAAGTTCTATCGATGACAAAGTCCGGAAAGTGGAGAAGATACTGAGGAGACGCAGTAAACACATCATCCAAGGATGGACCGATGGATCGCCAAGAATCCATCTCTGACGGCCTCAAGATCCTGACGGAGCCACAAGTATAAGGGACCATGAAGAACTTGTTAATCTGTGTTTGTTGAGCCCTAACATTAGTAGTAAGAGGCATCAATGTCAAGAACTCCTCCTTACGAGAGGCAATCTGGCCTATATAATTAAATAAATCTACGTTTTGTTGTCGGATATTTACAATAGCAGAAGCCACCTTATAAAGGCGCTGGATATCATTCGTGTGTAGACCTTTTACCTGATTCCAAAACTTAAACATGCTTTGTATACCAAAGATGAAGCAAAATTTTTGGATCAACCTACTGCCATAATACGCTACATAGTTGTGCATTTATTTTCTTCCATTGCACCATGTCAACATTAGGTATAACAACCTTCGGTGTAATAAGATGATCCTCATAACCTTGTCCCATGAACCAGAGTTCCACAGAAGCTGACCAGGAAAGATAATTCTCACTAACAATCAAATTTTCTGATGTGATAAGAGGGGAGATCTAGGAGATACGATATAAAAATAGGATTTTAGTCGCTATAACCACTTCTTAACTCGGAGATTGAATCACATTTGGATTGGAAGAGAGCCGGCAGAGGGGCGAATCATGGTCAGGGAACTTGAGATGAAGAAAGTGACTCAAACAAAGGAGAAAAGCGGGCCACTAGCAAGACGACGCCGCATTCCAGCTTAAGATGGAATTCTCGACGAGTAACACGCCCACACGCACGGCCTGAACCTCACCTCGTGAGAAGATCGGGCGCGGTATGAGCGTGGGTGACCGTTTTATCTACGGTTTCTTCCGATGGGATAGATCGCCTCGTGCGCCTCGTGACCGTAGGTCTCATTTATGAAGAGCTGTTCAAAAAGTCACCGACTAAGCAGGAGAGATTAGACGATGATGATGTTATCCGGAGGGTTTCGAAAGGAGGATAAAGTGACCGAAAGGAAACACGGTCACCGGAAAAAAAAAAAAAAAAGGTTTTCCCCTTTGGCTCTGATACCATGTGAAGAGAGAAAAGGGAGAATCCTTAATTTATTATCTTAAAAACTAACTATATTACATATTAGACTTATATATATATATGCTCGTGGGACCCACAATACATAAATGAAATAGAAGGAAAAGAAAAATAACTGAACAATATCTAACAACTTTTATTTTGTTTGAGGCCATTGTGGGCTTTTAGTAATCGGTATATATCTTCTAAGATGCTTAATCCTTAATGCTTAGTGAGTTTTAATAGGATTTATTCTTCTATAGGCTTTATGTATAGATTTTCTTAGTATTATCCTAGGTTGAGACTTAGGTAAACTCTTTGAAAAAGGGATTTAGTTAACTTCCAATTCCTTTCAATGGAGGGAAAAATTGTGCTTGAGAAGAAGAAATAGGGCATTGTTGGATGTTCTAGTGGTTGAGCTCATATGCTCTAGTGATTGTCCTCCTGGAAAAGACAATATATCTCAAAGGGTGGGAGACTTACCCTTATCCGAAGTACATTGTCTAGCCTTCCTATTTACTTCCTCTCAATGTTCGTAATGCCAAAGATTGTCTGGGCTAAATGAGAAGATTCAGAGAGATTCTGGGGTGGGGGCAACCTAGAGTAAACCCCACTCGGTCAACCTGGAATACCGTTTGTCAAGAGAAAAGTAGAGGCTGTTAGGGGCGAGAGCCTTCTCACGAATCGCTTTGCTTTGGCAGCGGTGTCATGGGCTTGTAAACGAGGACTCCTCCGAGACTCGTGATCTCGCGCCAAGTTTGGTGTGAGGAAGTCAGGGATGGAAACTCTAGGCACATCGTGGGTGGCTTGTACTGGACTATGGAAAGACATCAGAAAAGAATGGCACACCTTCTCTCAAAATTCCGTCTCCTCTTTAGGTAATGGTAGGAGGTTGGGCTTTTGGAAGGACCCGTGGTGCAACGAAACTGTGCTATGCAATGCCTTCCCCACCTTGTTCAATTTGGCGGCTCATAAGGATGCTAGGGTGGCAGATCCCCAATTTTTCTTAGACCTCTTAATGATTGGGAAGTGGCAGAGGTGGAAAGGTTCCTCCTCTTCCTGCACAACAAAAAAATTAGGCCATTTCAAGAGGATCGGTTGTTATTAAAGGAGTCTTCACTTAACCCAGCCGCTAGTCTTATGTATCGTAGTCGAGGTATTCTCTTCCTACAGCCTTCCCTTGGCAATCCATTGAACCAATCGTTCCCCCAGGTGGGCTTTTTGTAGGGCTTCTGGGGTAGGTGCTTCTTCTGGACCGGGTTAAAGAGGAGGATTTCACTAATGCTTGGTCTTTGTTTATCACGAAGAATAAGGGAAACTATAGACCCTTGCTTATCCATTGTTCGAAACGAGATATTATGGGATATTCTCTTGGCTATTCTTGACACAGCGGGTATTCCCAGTTAGATTCGTCGGCTCTCGCTGCGTAGCAAAGTGTTTAGTGTCGGAAAAAAAAGCGGAGGAAGAAAGTTTGGATGGCGGTGCCTCTTTGTATTTTCTGGACGCTGTGGTTGGAAAGGAATAGGGTGGTTTCGGCTGATGAGTACCCTCTTGCTCACGGGATGAAATCATTTTTTGTTTTCGCTGTAGTCGTGGGGTACAAGTTGTATAGTGTTGATAACTTAGATTCGTTGGTGGGTTTTGTCTTGAATTGGGAGTATAGGTGAGTGGGGCACATGTTCCTTGCTCTCTTCTTTTTGTACTCCACAGGCACCTTGTGCTCTCTTTTCACTCTCTATACACATTTATCTTGCTTTACCGATCAAAAAAAAAAAATGGAATCATTTTTGTATTAGACAAGGAAAAATACTATTGCAATTGATGGATGAAGAAGAATGAGCGAGGAAACGAATCAGGTGGGAGGGAAAGGGTGATGGATGATCTATTTATTTTGACTTTAACCTATTCCAAAAAAGGAAAAAACGATAATTAGATATGATTATAATTTCTTGGAGGATCCATATCGATCAAAAAAATAATTTCTTGGAGGATCCCACAAATGATCATTATGATTGGTGCTGAATATCACTTAATGAAGCCACAAAAGAGTTGAATTTTAGAGGAAAAATGAGCTAGATTCAAAGAAACTATTGATCTGAAACTTTTTTTAATTATTATAGATATTGAGGAGTATAATTTACATTGTCTAGTTTGAGGGATTTCTTCTCAGAACTTTATTCTTTATCCTCTTCTAAAGATGTTTGGGTGGTTGATGTTTGGAGTGGGAGTAGTTAGGGTTTGAGGTTTAGTAGAGAATTCAATGCCTAGGAGGTAGAGGAAGTAGATGGCTTATTTGGAAGGTTGTATGATCACTTTATCTCTTACAACATAATTTGGAAGTCTTAGTCTCGTGTAAGTGCTAGATTTTTGGCAGGAAGTAGCTTTAATAAGATATTGACATGATCAACTTAGAAAGAGCAATGAAGGATGCCCAGCCAGTTTGCTTTATGTGCAGCGAGAAAAGTAATGGTGGCTACATTCTCCATACTATTAGAAAAGCTCACATGTTGTGGCCAATGGGTTTTTGCTTTGTTTGATATCTAGTAGGTGATGAACTCTTTTGTGAGGGAGTGGTCTAGAGTTGGGACGACTCCTTAGTTGGTAAAAAAAAGGTTGGAAAGTTGGTTCTTTATACCTTTCTTGGTCTATTTGGGGGGAGACAATTACGAGAGCTTCTAAGATTGCATAAGTTTAGACAAAACACTAAAGGTTTTTTTTGTATTGTATCTATTTGGGAATGGATGGGTGTCATTGGGATGGGACTATGTTTTTGTTAGACTTTATAGATTGGTTAGGTTCCCCTTAGGGTCTAATTGCTTATTTTTGTGTATTTGCCCATTTTTGTTTTTGTTCTGTGTACATAGTGTATACTTCTTTAATATGATACCCTTTTACCTATAAAAAAAGGTGAACCCAAATCCTACAAATTTAATTTTTTAGAAAAATTGGTAGTTCAATGTAGGATCGGAGGTTTGTTTAGTGGGAGAACATGTGTTGGTCATTACCCTTTGCATTTGTTTTTCTACAAATTTGCTAAACCCACAGTTGGCGTCTGAGACTACATGTGAGGGAGGGTGTTGAAGAGTATGATACATGTGCCCACCCCAAATCTCACAAAGCTCAAGTTTTTGGGATATTTGGTTGTTTAACAATAAATATTTTGATTTTCATATTGAAAATTCGTGTGGTTTGACAGGACTTCAAAATCTTATTAGAGGGGAAATGATAGTGAAGGCTTAGAACAATAAATTACACACCCCAAAATTTTCCATTTTTCGAACTTTTGACCACGAGAGTTCAAAACTTATCCTAAAGGAAATAGTATTGGGATGTAGAATATTAATTTGTTTTTATGTTTATTTTTCCTGTTAAATTAATTTATGGATTTATAATTTTTAAATGATATGAGAAGTTTTTTGAGAGTTACATGAACCTTTTGCTTTGAATTTGTTTTCAGTTCCTTAGAGCAAGCTTGTCTTCCTTTCACATTTTATAATGATTTTCTTCATGCAGTTCTTTACCATTCACTTGGGACACAAACTATCAAAGAAGAGATGACAATCTAACGAAGAAATGGAAATATGATTGGGAGACACCTGCTTTGATATGCCAAGTTGTAGATGGATGGGTACAGGAGTCTTTTACAAGGTTTGTATGTCTTTTTGTATTGTTTTAATTGTGTAATAGGTTCTATTGTGCATCCATTTGCAACATTACTTTATTTAATAATTGAATGAAAATAATAATAGAAATAGCTAGTACCTTCATGTTAATTTTGTTCCTTTGACAATGTTTTAAGGGATTTTTTCAATCAATTCTTGGTGATTGGTAAAATAGTGAAAAAGATCGATGGGATAAAGGGATAAACAATAAAGATGATCCAATAGCCATTATGCTTTGATGTAAAGCAGCTGGCAGGTGGGCTATGTTCAACATTTCTAAGTGGATTTCTCACTTTCTCTTGTTGATGTTGCTTATCAAAAAAAAAAAAAAATTTCTCTTGTTGATGTTGCCCTTGTTTTCTTTAGGGCAGGCCTTTACCTGTTCGGATGCCTTAGCTTTGTCTTGCTTCCTTTTGATGTAGTTTGAAGGTCGAAGGAAAAGTAAGAGTGAACTCAAATCAGTGTGATTATGGTAATATATCTTCATTTACTCAGTTCTGAGATGCTGGAAAAAGAAATTCCTACTCATATGAGCTTTGTCTTTGGGCATAAATTAAAGTATGGCTTGTTGGATCTTGTTGTTCAATGGTTTAGGGTGTAGATTGGTCATAGGAGCGGTTGGTGGCTTCTTGAAAGGAGGTGGAGTTGACTAGGCCTTTTTTTTCCTTGATAAGTTGCTTGAGGCCCACTTTCTTCATTTCAGTGTCTGTTTGTTGTTGTAAAATTTTCTACAAAACTTCCTTCAATGAAGACTGGCTGCGTGAAAAATTCGTTCTTCTGGATCGTGATGTGGTTGCATTTCTTTCCAAGGACTTTGGGGTTTTAGGGGTAAGGAAGTTGAAAATTTTAACTATCCCCTTATATAATAGCTTTTGAGGATTGCTGGTCATGGGGTGACAAATTTGGGTTTGAGAAGGTTGATGTAAACACTTTGAGGAGTTTGCATAGCAAAGGTTTATGGTAGAACATTAAAGGGGGTTAGGATGATCTCTTAAAGTTAGATTTCTTTTTGTGGGCAATGGTCAAAGAGCTAGTTACAGTGCAAGTGGTGCAGAGCTTCTCCCTCATTTTGACATTCCCAGATCTCTTTTCTATAGCTTATGATAGATAGGCTTCAACAACATACTGGGAGTTGCAAGAAGCAAAGGGTTTTAGCACCTGAAATTTTAGTTAGAATTAACTTTTATTGAGACTTACTTTCACTTTTTATTGATGGTGGTCCCATTTTTCTGATGTTAAATTTGGAAGGGTTTTGCCCTGTCTAGAGTGGAATTCTTTTCTGGACTGATAGTCTGGGAGAAAACTCTGATTATGGATCATTTGAAGTTTAGAGGTTGGATTTTGGACTTTGGTAAATTGGTCTTGCCTTCACAAGAGGAGAGAGTTACTATAGGAATTGTGGTCTATGGTGTTTGTTCTGTACTAGATCAAGTTGGTGCTGCCCAGATTGTAGCTTCTCTTCGCATTATCACAGGGATTTCATAAAAAATGAACAGGAGAAAGGAGTGGAGGGCTATCAGTAGATTAAAGGGGTGAGGGGTTTATATATGGCTAATTGATGAGATTTAAATTGTTTCGTGGAATGTTAGGGGGAAATGATGTAGAAAAAGAAAAGATGGTAGAATTTTTTTGAAGACATAAAGCAATTTGGTTTGCCTTCAGAAAACAAAGTTAAAGGAGATGGCAGGAGGGGTGGGTGAAGCTAGCCCTCTTTGGAAATTTGTGGACTGGGCTGCTAGTAATGCGGAGGGTGCTTCAGGAGGGATTCATATCTTGCGGGATTTTGAGATTCTCCAATTGTTGGAAGTGGAAAGGAGTTGTGTCACTCTTTCTTGTTGTTTTTTAGAAACGTGAGGACAATTAGACTTGGGTGTTCACTAGTGTTAATGGTCATATTGTAAATGCTAATAGAGAGAACTTTGGGGAAGATATAGGGGCTATCGGAGGCTCTTTGGAGAGACCCATGAAGTTGCTTGTGGGGGGGCGTTGGATTTCAATACCTTAAGGTTTCATATGAAGAAAGGAATAGGAAGACAAATTCTCATAGGTGATTGATGAGCTAGAGCTAAAAGATCAACCTCTATAGGGAGGCTCTTTCATTTGGAGAGGGAGATGAATAATTAGAGAATGGCAAGACTTGACGGATTCTTAGTAATAGATGATTGGGATGCTCTCTTTGACGGGGTTATTCAAAACATCTTACCAAAGCGAGCCTCGGATCATTCTCTGTTTTCTTCCGGAGGAGAGGTTTTAAGCAAAGAGGTTCTTTGCCCTTTAGGTTTGAAAACATATGGTACAGAAGAGGGAGAATTTCAATGATCTTATTTAAGAGTGGTGTAGCGTTGAGTTTAGAGAGCTCAGCCGATTACGTAATGGTGGAAAAGCCAAAGTCCTCAAAACTAAGATCCAAAAATTTGGAAGCGAAAGAAGTTTTTGGAGAGTGGAAGACGGAAAAAGGGTAGCCCTGAATAAATTAGCGTTCTAGGACAATCTAGAGTTTCAGAGACTTCTAACCCTTAGTGAGATCAAGGAAAAAGTGGTTGCGATTGAAGATTTTAAAAATTGTGCCTTGCTAGAAGAGACTTCTTGGAGGCAAAAGTCAAGGGAATTTGGCTAAAGGAAGGTGATAGAAACACTAGTTACTTCCATAGGATGGCTAACTCCCATAGGAGAAGAATCGACATTTTTGGATTAAAGATAAATGGGGTTTGGTTTATTGAGCAAGATGAGCTAAGACAAGGCATAGTGAATGCTTACAAAACTCTGTTCTCTGATCCAAATGAGTGGAGAGTGAGCCTTGAGGGGTTGGATTTCTCTAGGCTTATGGAGCTAAAGAAGTGGCAGAGGCCTTGAAAGATCTGAATGGTGACAAAGCACCAGGCCTAGATGATTATACTGTTGCTTTTTGGCAGTTTGCCTAGGATGTTGTGAAGGATGACATTATGAAGGTGTTTAAGAACTTTTTTGTGACCGGGAAGTTTGTTAGGAGCCTAAACACTACTTTCAGGGTCATGGTGCCTAAAAGAGGTGGGGGGGGGGGCATGCGGCTCGGAGGAGATTAAGGACTTCAGACCCATTAGTCTGGTTGGTAGTTTGTACAAGCTTATAGCAAAAGTCCTTGCTAATAGAGTGAAAAAGATTGAGTGACAGCATAATGCTTTTATGGAGGAAGAGCTGATTCTAGATGTGCCCTTAATCGCAAATGAAGTTATAGACTCTCAGTTAAAAGAAAGGAGAAAGGGTTCTATGCAAGTTGGATATAGAAACTATGACCGGACATGACAGATTCTTGCTTACATGATTACTCATAGATGGACAGGAAGAATCAGGATGGGTTGGTTCATCAGACAGTGTATTCATTGACAGTTTCTTTTTGGTGTAACGACATGGGTTAGAAACACTTGGAGGGTTTGAAACGAAAAGGACCACAAATCACCTTACCTTTTGTGTTGAGCTGGAATTTTCGATGTTAATTGAAAAGTTGTTTCCAACGACTTTAGGTGGGAGCCATAAGATCGAGGAAGAGAAGGAGGAGGAGTCGACCATAGTTTGTACAAGCTTATAGCAAAAGTCCTTGCTAATAGAGTGAAAAAGGTGGTGAGCAAGCATAATGCTTTTGTGGAGGGAAGACAGATTCTAGATGTGCCCTTAATCGCAAATGAGTTATAGACTCTCCGTTAAAAAGAAAGGAGAAAGGGGTTCTATGCAAGTTGGATATAGAGGCTACGACCGGATAAAGGCGAGGATTTCTTGCTTATGGTCCTACATAAGATGGACTTGGGAGAAAATGGATTGGTTGGATATAGTGGTGTATTTCCACAACTTCGTTTTCTATTTTGGTTAATAGCAGCCTTGCGGGTTTTTTCAGAAGCACCAGAGGTTTGAGGCAAAGGGACCCTAAATCACCTTACCTTTTTGTGTTAGGCATGGAATTTTTCTCGATGTTAATTGAAAAAGTGTTTCCAACGACTTTAGGTCAGGCCATAAGATCCAAGGAAGAGAAGGGGAGGAGGTGCAAATAACCCACTTGCTTTTTGCAGATGACACTTTCAATGACAAGAAGGAACAAATGGTCTATCTCAATTGGATCTTAGTTTGGTTTGAAGCATTCTCTGGGCTGAAAATTAATCTAGAGAAAAGTTGCATTCTTCCCACGGGGAGTGTGGAGAACTTGAAAGAGTTAGCCCATGAACATGGATGCCTTTCTAAGACACTACCCACAACTTATTTAAGCCTACCTCTATGGGCGAGACATAACTTAGTAACTGTTTGGGATGGGGTAGAAGAAAGATTCAAGAAAAGATTAACCTTTTGGAAAAGACAATACATCTCCAAAGGGGGGAGACTTACCCTAATTAGAAGCACCCTGTCAAACAGCCTATTTACATTATGCTCTCTTCATTCCCAAAAGGTGTGGAGTCCAGATTGGAGAAAATTCAAAGGGACTTTCTTTGGGATGGAGGAAACTCCGGAAGGAAGTCCCATTTGGTTAATAGGAAGATTGTTTGCGCTGGCTAGGATGAAGGAGGTTTGGGAATAAGAAATCTTTTGTCAATGAATAGGGCTTGCAGGGAAAGTGGTATGGAGGTTTGTCAGGAGGGTAACTCCCCTTGGAGAATAGTCATAAATCTAAAGTATGGCACTGAAGTAGGGGGTTGGTTCACTTGTGCTCCAAGAGGCAACTATGGGGTAAGGCTGTGGAAATATATAAGTGAAGAAACAGAGTAGATGAAGACTGACAACATTTTTGAGCTAGGTGATGGCTACAAAATAAAATTTTAGGAGGATGTTTGGTGTGGGGAAACCCCATTGTGTGTCTCCTTTCCTTCTCTTTATGCTCTAGCAATTTTGAAGGGGGTAATGGTTTTGGAGGTGTGGGAAGTTTCTGGAGGGGTTGGTGTGTGGAACCCAAGATTCAACAGAGCATTCAATGATTGGGAATTATAGATTTTCTAGAACTTTTTTGGCTTGCTAAACTCAAAAAAAGCCAACCCATAGAAGAGCAGCAGTATAGTCTAGAAGGTTGCTAAAAATGGCTCCTTAATAGTCAAAGGTTTTTTCCAACACTTGGAGAGAGGAAATCGTCTTAGTCCCAAATTAACATGTTATAGAACTCCCAATGTGCTCCACACAAGTTGGGCTTTTCATAGAGGCTTGGAGGGATAAAGTGCTAACTATGGAGCAATTGAAAAAGAGAGGGCACCAACTTGCAAGTTGATGCCCTTTCTGTAGAAAAAAATGAAGAAGGGTTAGAGCACCTTTTGGTCCACTGCCCAATGATTTGGGGGTTTTGGGTTGCTCTGACTTCTATTATGAGAGCGCTTATTTGCCCTCTCTTGGTAAAAGACTTACTTCTTGCTAGAGTGCCTTTCTAAGTTAGGGAAGCATGTTAGAAAGTTATGGAGGGTGACTCCTCTTAGTTTTATTTAGGCAATATGGGAGGAGAGAAACATAATTGTGTTTGAAGATGCTATTTTCCCATAAAGATGCTGAAACTCTCTTTCTTTTATTAGCTCTTTAACATCATGGGCTGGTTTAATTCCCCGGATTGATCATTCTATTGTAGGAATTTTTTTTCAGGTATTCTCAAACTCTTGGATTTGGAAGGGTGGGGTTTAGTTTTTGTTTACCCTTCTCTTTTCAGATAGGCATGTTTGGCTCCCTTTGTATGCCCTCGTATATTTGAGCCTCTTTGGCTTTTGCACAGATTGTTTCTCTTTGCCCATAAAAAAAAATCCCCACGAGATTATGATAAGTCCCCCTTCCCCCCATTCTCTTATTGGTAGAGGCCGGTGTTTTGTTGAGGAGGCATTCTTTTTCAAGATACATTAGCAGCTTGACCGTAATTGTGTATAGGATGATGTGTGCCTTTTCTTTTGTTATGCTTGTTCCTTTATTATTCTTTTTAGCTCTTTATTTTATAAAAACTTCAATGTATATATCTGAATTTTTATTTTATTTTATTTTTGATTTTGATACCTTTTTATTTTTGATTTGGATACCTTTTTGCACTTAATGGGATGTCAAGGGACCATCTAATTTGTAGGGGGTTGGGTTTTTTATTAGTTAGCTTTCATGTGCTTCTCTTCTTGGCATTTAGTGAATAATCTATAAACCACTAGAGGTTTAAGACAAGATGATCCCCTCTCCCCTTTTCTTTTTACTATAGTGACAGATGCTCGTAGCAGGATGATGATTAAAGCATAGGAGAGAGGTCTCTTTGAGGGTTTCACTATTGGTAGAGATGGGTCTAGAGTGTCTCTTTTACAATTTGCAGATGACACCATATTCTTTGCTAAAGCTTGTCCAGAATCTCTACAAAACTTGAAGTTGATTCTTCTGGTTTTTGGACAATTTTCAGGATTGAAAATAAACTTAGAGAAGACTACACTCTCTGGGATCAATGTTAACCAAGAGTCTCTCACTTGTCTGGCATCAAGTCTTGAGTGTAGAGCTTCAGAGTGACCATTGTCTTATTTGGGTCTTCCTTTAAGAGGAAATCCAATGACAATAAGCTTTTGGGACTTAGTGATTGATAGGATATCAAGGAGATTGGATATTGGAAGGCTGCTCATTTGTTCGGGGAGGATAACTTTAATTCAGCTTTGTTGCCTCATCTCCCAACGTATTTCTTTCTTTTCAAAGGATCCATCAACAAGAGTTTAAAAGTGAAAGCAGAAGGATTTTCTTATGTCCGGGGTTTGGGGAGAAAGAGAGATCATTTGGTTAGTCGATGTTGTGTTGTGAAACCGAAGAGTTTGGAGGGTTGGGTTTAGGGAAGACATCCTTGAGAAATTATGCTTTATTAGGGAAGTGGCTTTGGAGGTTCCGTAAGGAAAGTGGTAGTTTGTGGAACAAGGAGATCTTGAGCATTTATGGGACACATTTTAATGGATGAGATGCCAACATTATGATGAGATGGTCACATAGATGTCTGTGGAAGGCTATTTATCAAGATGCTCAAGACTTGCTATATATCCTTATGGTAGGGAGTGTATAGGATCGGTTTTAAGGAAAGATTGTAAATTTAGGAGAACAGCCTTTGAGTTTGCAATTTTAAGTCTCTACAGTTACTTAAGTGAGAAATCTTGCCATATCAGAGGTCCTTGGAAGTTCCTATCCATCTTCTTGGAATCCTAGTTTTCGTCGCAATCTCATTGATCTAGAAATTGAACTGCTTGAAAGACTCAATTGTCGGTTGTATGACATTGTTACAGGTATGTTGCTAATATTTATAAACATACACATAAAAGTCAATCACTAAGATGTTGCTAATATTGAATGGTTTTTTTATCCAGCTTTGGTCTTGAGAGAGACTACACATGAGCCGACCTAATTTTGGGTGACGAGCAGCACCTCCAGTCCCTCACCACTTACATGATGATGGCGATGCAGTTGATGGCCCAACCCAGTCCTATATCGGGCCAACAGGCTAGCGGGCTAGCCCAACCCAATGTATACAAAAAAAAGTTATTTTGCTTTTGTGATAGATACTACTATTTTGTTTCTGTATGGACTTCTCTCCAAATATGGATCGTTCAAGAGTTCTTGTGGATCCTTGGGGACGAAGGTCATAACATTGGGCTACCAAATCATAAGTTTGCTATTTTGCACTCAATTACAAACCAAAAGCAACCCCACATTAACAAAATGCAAATAATTCCAAAAATGAGAGAGAGCTTCAGTTTCACAAGGAAAGTAGATCTGGAAATACAAAGATAACAAGAAAATAGTCGAAAATTTTCCATACTAAATCTCATGATTGATAAATGAATTGCTTGACATACCTAAATATATCCATTGAAGAAACAAATACGCATAAACCCTAAACCTAACTCTGTTTGGTTAATTGAGAAATTTGGGAAAATGTCACAAATACCAAAATTTCCAAATCTAAAATTCCCATCATGGGAACCCAATAAAACAATAAGCTCCGGTCAACCCAGCCTAAAACAACCACAAAGCTTAGTTCAATTGAGATTTTAAGTTTCTAAGAAACAAAAACAACTAGACATCAAATTCATACTTCTAGCATTCCTCCGTCAGCTTAACAAATTAACAAGTAATGGCTTGAACGGAAGAAAAAAAAAAAAAGAAAAAGAAAGGAAATTACCATTGTGATTTGAAGAGCGATGAAGAGGTAATCCAACGAGTTGGAGCAACGTGAGAGGATTTCGATGGAGGGACTTAAGATTATAGAATTAACGCATCCCACGACTTCAAATAACACCCAGCGGGAGGAGGCGAGAGAAGAGACAAAGGGCCACGAGGCAAAATTAGGTCAAGCCGTGCGAGAACGAGTTTATCCTCATTGGCCCCGAGTCATACTTATTTTGCATTTTTATGTGACGGAGGTCAAGTCGGCGAGAAAGGAGAAAAATTTCTATTGCAATTTGCAAAAGCCAAAAGGAAATTAGAGTTGAGTGTTTTTTTTCTTCCATTTTTCATTTCATTATGGATTGAATGAAACGCAGCATTTGGGGGTAATTTTTTTTTATTTGGCAATCGGGTTAGCTCGAAAAAAATCAGGCCCGCCCGACCCAATGTTGATTGACCCAGCGGGCGAATTGGGATGGGCCAAATTTGGCTGGTTTTTTCAGGCCAATAAAATTAGAGCCCAACCCATCCCTAATTTCGGGTTGGCCGGGCTAGCCTAGCGGGTCGGGCTCAAACTGCTAGCTCTAATGGATAGCATGGTAAGAGAGAAATGCAAAGATTTTTGGGGAGGTGTAGAATGGAAAAGGTGTTATGGGATCTTATTCATTTTTATGCCTCTTTATGGGCTTCTTGTTCTACTCCTTTTAAAGGAGTCCCACTCAATTCTATTCTCCTTAGTTGGTTCTTGACTTGTATTTGAGAGAGGTGACCTCCTTGTGAGTCATTGTCTAATTTTACAAGGTTAAATGCTTTTGTTTTAGATTGCCCTTGTAAAGTGTAAGTATACTTTTACTTGATCAGGTTTGTACTTAGTGAGAAGGATTTCTCATCCTTTCACTTTTCGATATCAATACATGTTTTGTTTTTGATCCCAAAAAAAAAAAAAATCTATAAACCCTTGTGTTGCCTCTTTAACACATTTTTTCTTTTTCTTTTGTCTAGGTTGTCTCAGGTCTTAAGTGTCTTTATGGTATTGTTTCCTTTTGATGAAGATCTACTTCTTTGTTTCTTTTTGGGGTTTCTGAAGTAGAAGAATGAATGGAATTTTAAGAGGAGATATAAGATGTTTAAATGATTGAGATGTGAACTAAGGCTTCCCTTTGAATTATTTTTGTGCCATAATTTAGAAGCATCAGTTGAAACTATACTAATTAGGACCTAAAAGGAAAATTTCAATGAAATTGTTTGAAAATACAAGTATTTTTGAATGAGATAGGAAAGTTTGAACATGCAACATGGTCATTATCCACCTTAGTTAACTCAAGTGGCTTTCTTGTGTGATACAATCTATAAGCTAATTTCTTAATTACATTTGGTTAACACTGCAAAGAATTTATATATATAATACAATTTCCACTTTTTTAGGGATGCTAACACAAGTTCTAGCTATGGTCTCTTAAGCAAAGTTGTGCAAGCATTGGTTGGGAAAGCTACAAGACATGCAATTGGAGATGATTTTCATTCATCAACAGCGATTATTCTTCTCTCTATGTGAGTGATCTTTGATATGTTTAGCCACGCCTTCTAACATAATCTCTTACTCATGTTGGCTCATTTATTTTTATCCTTTTTGCACCTAAGTACATTGACTTATAATTTGATTGTAGAGTTCTCATAAACCGCCAAGCAGTCCAATCTCTCAAAAACTTGTCTTTATGCCCTCAACCTTAGGCAAGAAAGTCTTTATAGGGTGCCTCTATGTCTAATCTAAATTTTATTAATTGGTTGGACTCCCGTTGGTATAAGAGCAGTGGCTTTGTTAGTCTCCCCATCTAAATATTTGGCAGTTTTGTATGCTTCCTATGTACTTTTGGCTCACCCTCTTTTGATTAGGTACTGTTAATAATATTATTATTTGCCTATAAAAAAAGGGACATGATGTTACAATCTTGAGGAATTTTGCTCTCTTAAGGTTTTGGATGGTTTTTCAAGCATCTTGACACATTGTGTCAAATGCATTTATAATTAGTGGTTAGGTTTCTTCGATGTTTATATAGGACATTCATATTCTTTTAGATCTTGAATATAGATTTCTACTATTCATGCTTAAAAGGGGATAAATATTCAAGTCATGAATCTATAAATTTGAGGGCAATCCTATGAAACACTTGACAATGTTTTAGCCATGCGAAGCAACAATTGATCTTATTCCTCATGATGAAACCTTACATTTGTTGTTGATCGTAGAGATATTCTGATGGTATGTTTTCCTTAGTGATAGTTAAAAAAATCCTTGTTTTGTGCTCCCATAAGAATTAATGTTGTGTTGCTGATCAAGAAAAAAGAAAGGAGAGAATATTAACATTATTGTTATTTAGGTTTTGTGCTTGTCTCTTATCGTTGTGGTTATTTCAACATCAGGTTTGAGTGTATTTTGCATGTTCAAAGTTATGCTTTCCAAATCATTGCCATCCCCCAGAAAACTCAAACAAATGTATCTATATGAATTTAAAGGAACAAATGAAGGATGAGGAATTCTTCCAAAGTATACAAAATCTCAATGTTTTAAAAATGGACTGGACATTGAACCGGAAAAGCTATTGGTTCACGGGTTTAACCGGTGGTCGGACCATGGTTGAACAGATAACATAATCAATATATAATTTATATTTTCTTTAAATTAAAAATAATTTTTTAAAGCATATAATAATTATTATCTAAGATATTGTTTATTCCATTATTGCGCATAAAAAAATTATTTATTCCATTTTATATAAATAAATTAGTATTTTAAAATTTATTAAAAATATGTATAATATTTAAATATGAAAATATATTAAAAATAGAAGAAAATTGTGTATCTAAATATGTATTAAATTAATATTTATATGTAATGTTTATTTATTAAAATTTTGTGCAATCAAAATGGTAGTGTAGTGATTACCTTGACTTAGGTGTAAATGTCACATTGCTCGCTTTTCTACACGCAATTACTCACTGTAAGCATAGGGATTGTGCAAGTAATAAAGTGGACTAATTAAGTCCAAATTGTCGAATCCACAGGGACAACGTCTATTGAGTACTAATCTAATTTAATCCTAAGATTGTTTGGATGTCAGTTAAGAGTGATTTTGGTTTAACCTAATTATTAAGATTATCAAATTATGAGAAAAATCTAAGGTTTTCGATTTCATCTAGGTTAATCCCAATGACTAGGGCATGACAAAATCCTAAACAGCAAATTAAATATATTGAAGGTCGATTAAACCCTAAAATGTTGTTGATCTCTCTCGAGCTTCAACAACCTATTCACAAAACTAGGTTATCACATCTCTACCTCAAACCCCAAGTTTGTAAAGAGCATTAAACTTGGTTAATCTCTAGACCACGGGGGAGACTCCTCTCGGTCTTAGGTTGAATGTAAAATCATGCAAACAATGGCCAATTGCTCACAAACATTAAACATAGAATGAAATACTCAATATATTAACTGAACTTGTGCTGAAAGATTAATTCAAAACCCTAGGACATTGTTCATAACCTGGCTACATCATAGCCCTAGAAAAAGTAAACTAAAACATAACTAAACTAAATACAAAACAAAACTATAGAGAAGACATCATAGGACGAAGAGAAATTTTGGAAGTTCGGATGAACTCTGTCATCGTCCTTCAAGCCCTTCTTGATCTCCTCCAAAATTCCGCTTCCCTTTTCTCTCTTGGGTTTCCTCCCTTCTACAAAATCAGCCCAGGGCTCTAGAGTGTCCCCCTTGCATGTGCCTTGCCTTTTTCTGATCATCCAAGAACTTTTCCCATCGATCTTCAAAGATTTCTTTCCTTTTTGTGCCTTGTCCGCAATTTTAGCAGTCACTTAGAGTGATTGCAAAATTTCCGCAGCCACTTAGAGTGACTGCGAAATTTTTGCTGCAGCTCATAAGTGGTTGCAAAACCAACCGGGGAGATCTTGGTACGCTGCGCGAAATTTTGCAATTACTAGGGGTCATTGTGAAATCCTCCAAAGGTTGCTTGGCCCCCGCCAGCTGTAGTAGTTTTGTAGACTATAGAAGTCATTCTTGCAGGCCCCGACAGGAATAATGTCTTGCCTTCACGAGATTTCCTGGTCGATATCAAACTCTCTGGCTCTCCTCAAGCTTCCAATTTGGCTCTTGCTTATCTCGAGACATGTCCTATGCGTGCTATCAACTGCAGGAGGTACCTATGGCTTGCCTCAGCTCGAAAACCTTGCTATTTGCACCTAATTACCTGCAAAATCACATAAACTCCAGATTTTCATTAGTTTCATGCTTTGGAACTAACAATTGGCTAAATTAGGGGTTTTATAGTGATAAGTACTCAAGAATGACTCAAAATATAGGTGTAATTTGAGCACTCATCATGTCCAGTCCCAGGTTCGAGTCTCTTGGTTGCAAATTGGAACTTGGCTTTTCTTCACTCCACAACACCAATCCCACATGGAAGTTAGAGGGAAAATAAATAGGTTTATGACCATCCTTGACCACCATCATGTCACTTAGTTGCCATGTTTTGGCAGACCAATGTCGGGGAGCCCTACGAGGCCCATTACACTTAACAATACACACTGCGATCGAGCGGGTTTGGTTCTGGAAGCTACGATTCGAGTGGTTTATCATTTTGAACATCGGTTTGAATGGTTCCAATCCAATCTGATGGTTGAACGGTTTAAAAGCAAGGACTGGACTAGAAAGTTGATCGGTTGATGGTTGAACTGGTTTGACTGATTGGTTTGGTCCAATTTTAAGAACACTACAAAAGTTGATAAAAAAAATGTATGTGATGCAATATTTTTTCTTCATCATATCATTCCAAATAATGGATTAAATTATTTTAATTTTGATGCATGAATACTTCAAATTCATCCAACATGCTTGCATTGAAATGACATGACAAGGGCGTGTGAGTGAGGCCCTTCTTGTTATGGAAAATTTGTTTCAAATGCTACTATTTCAAGGGTGTGTGAGTGAGGCCCTTCTTGTTATGTCATGACAAGGTTCAAATGCTTCTTGTTATGAACACTATATTTTCTCCTGTTTTTCTTCTTCTTCCCTTTCTTCTTTCATCACTTTGAAAAAATGTTTTCTGAGCTGAATGGTTCTATATATATTTTTGAGTGCACGTAAGAACAGTTCATTTGAGAGAACATGTCCTAAATTGTTGTTGTTTCCTTCTCTCCTTTCGTTCTCTCTCCTCTCTCCATGAGAGGAGGGAAAACTTGGTTTTTCCACAGAGGCCCAGATCTTGACATCAAAATCGAAGAATGTGCGAGCGAAGGGGTGTGTGAGGGATAGATGTAAAAGTGTGACTTCGTGGATAAGATTCGGCGATATGGGTCTTCAAAATTTCTTTTTGGGGTTGGAAGAATGCGGCAAAGCCTATCGAAAACAAGTTTGGGTTACACAGTGGGAGGAAATGGACGACAGTTCAAGCTTGAACGCAGGTCGAATAGTGCGGGAACCTTCATTCGTTGCACGGTGAGGGATTCGAGTGCAAAGAGACATTGTTTAATATTTCCAGAGGGTAAGGGTTTGGAAAATGGTTGGGCTCTACTTGCAAAGAAGCTCCGTTCCCTTGGTGTGGATTACAAGAAAAAGCTTGAGGTGAGGAAGAGATCAGAAGAGAATTAAAGAAAGTAGTGAAGAGCTCGACACGCTACTTCTTATGCTAGAAAGGTAGTGGAACTATTGAAAAGGTGAGGGTCTCTTTGGGGAAAGAAGAAATTAGGGATAAGCTAAGGTGTCTCGATTGTTTCTGGTAGGATGGAGAGAGGAAGTTCAGATTCAGTCTAAAGGCCCTTAAAAAAGGCATGGACCTCTTGGGATGTTTGGTGCCCTAAATGTAAGCGGGCCCCGAGAAAGGGCTTTGGATATTCGAGTTGAGAGCGAAAGAAGCGAAAGATCCTTGGCGTGGTTACAGAAGATTTAGGGACAGCTCTCCTAAAAAATGGAGTTAGGATTTCGAGCTGCGCGATGTTGGTAATGTGGAGAAAAGAACGAGTGGTAGTGGGCTTTTGGTTCATCTGTGGAGTCGATACATCCTAAAGAGGATAGGAGACGGTTGCAGAGGTTTCTTGGCAATGGATGAAGACACTGCTCCTTTCCGAACTTCGGTGGGCTAGGATTAGGGTAAAACGTGATGGATCAGTCTTCCCCAAGGTTACGGAGGTGACGGTGGGAGATCACAGCTACGAGATCCAGCTTTGGTGGGAGATACAACCTCGGATTATTGATGCTAGGCTTGAGAGGCCATCGGAAAAAGCAGGAAGTCCCATGGGAGAAGACGAAGTTTTCCACCTTATTTGGAGAGAGTAGAAGCTCGAAATTTGTGTCCACGAAGTCGGTTATCTGCTAAGATGTCGGGGCATGGTTGAAAGACAACCGTCCCTGTGTGCGGGAGGACTCGATTCCGATGCCTAGAGCGGGTTGGGACCGAAATGGAGCAGGTTATGGATTTGGGCCACGGGCTTGAAAGTGGCCGTCGGGAAGAAGTGAAATTTGGCCTCTTAGGGTCCCTTTTAGAGACCACAGCGGGTTTCTTTGTTAGGGGGCCTTTATTGGCGGCCCAGAAGATGGGGCCGCTTGGTTGGGCCCTTTAGGCCCGGGCATTAACGGTGGACCTTGGGCCCGATTCTATCAGACCAGAAAAGTCGATCCAACGCCGGAGTCCCTTTGTTTCATCAAGAAGCCGAAGCTAGGGACCCAGGGAATGATAGACAGTGCCCTGTCGAGGCATTCAGGTATTAGTTAGTCCCACCCTTTTCTTTGTTTTTGGCCGACTTCTTCTTATCGAGGGTTTTTCAGGTCGGGGGGATGTCGGTGGGGCTGTGGAGGATATGAAGCCATTAAGGGTGATTTCAGAGGATGGTAGAGGTGGGGCCACTTAGGAAAGCTTATTGCGGAGTTGATCAAGAGAGCAATGAGTCGAGGCTACCACAAAAGACAGCTGCCCGAGTCCAGGGCAGTGTGGGGTACAAAAGTTGGGAGGATGGTATGCAGGAAAAGTTGTGGTTCTTAAGCATTTCTACAATTTGAGTGAAATTGAGATACTGGGTTTGGTGTGAAAAATGGTGTCTCAGCAAAGAGACCCAGAGAAGGGCGATAGAAACCAAATGTGCGAGGAGCTAAGGAAGGCTGGAATGCACCGTCAATACAATGTGAAAGCTAGAATAGAGGTGGTGGTAGAGTTAGGGGGGAGTTTAATACTAAAGTTAAAATGAAGTTAAAACTCTTATCTTGGAATGTTAGAGGGGTAAATAACCTAGACAAAAGGAAAATCATCAGTAATTTTGTTAGGTCTCATAGGGTGGATTTGGTTTGTGTTCAAGAAACTAAGATTCAGGATTTGTCTAAGGCTTGTGCCCGTAGTTTAGGGGTAAGTAGATTCCATGATTGGAAAGCATTGGAGGTGAGGTCTTTGTGAAGTATCCTTAGCATTTTGGGACCCGATGAAAGATGGATTTGGTTGAAATTTGAGATTGGCGAAACTACTCTATCACATCATTTTAAATGTGGAAGATGGGTTTTATGGCGTTCACGGTGCATATGGCCACTGTTGAAAGGAAGTTGGGAGATCTTACGGGAGAGTTGGGGTCTTTGAAGGTTTGTGGGAGGACCACGGTGCTTAGAGAGGGGACTGTGTCACCCACTTCTGTGAAGGAAAGAGGGGGTAGACTTTCCCCCTCTATGAGACACTTTGCAGAAGTGGTTAATGAGTTGGGGCTTAGGATCTGTCCCTTCGAGGGGCCTTTCACTTGGAGGTGGTTTAAGCGATTCGGTCAATGTCATGCCTTGGCCAGTTTTTTGAGTAACTTGATAGATTGGGAGAACAAGTTTATGTGCGGTGCAAGCACCCTTCCAAGACAGTGTCGGATCAGCATCCCATTTCTTGGATAAGCGAAGGAATTAAACAGGTAGCCCTTCTTGGTTTGAAATAATTTGGTTAAAGTATGAAGGCTTCAAAGACCTTATGAGGGATTGGTGGCAAAATATGCAGTTCAGTGGATCCTTTAGTTTTGTTAGAAGCTGGCTAAAAGAGATGCAGAGGGATTTTAAAAGGATGGAACAAAGAGGCTTTTGGTAGAGTTGAGACCAAAAAGAAGGAGGCTCTTAGGAGGGTAGTATTTTGGGATGATCTAGAAAAGGAAAAGGAGTTATCTCTCGAGGAAGTTGAGTAGAGGAAAAGCGAAAAGGACTATAAAATTGGGTTGATTTGGAAGAGATATTATGGAGCGAATCTAGAGGCTTTGGTTAAAAGAGGACAAAAACAGGTTTTTTTTACGAGAATGGCGAATTCACATAGGAGGAATACCCTTCTAAATATCGGCATTAATGGCGGGAAGATTGGTTAGGATCACGAGAGATCAAGAAGGCTTGGTAGATGCGTTCCAAAACCTCCTTTCTGCTCCGAACAGTTGGCGCCTGCCTCTCCCAGATCTTCCTTTCAATGTGATTGGTGATGTACAAGCTGCGAAGCTTGAAGAATTGTTCACGGAGGAGGAAATCTTGGTAGCGATCTCTGGGCTCAGCGGGGATAAAGCTCCTGGCCCGAATGGGTTCCCTTTGGCCTTTTGGGTCTTTAGTTGGGACTTTGTGAAGGATGAAGTCTTAGGATTCTTTAAGGAATTTCACGAACACATCAGATTCGTAAAAAGTCTCAATGCTACTTTCTTAGTTCTGATTCCCAAGAAAAGTAATGTTGAAGACTTCAAGGACTTAAGACCCATCAGTTTAGTAGGAGGTCTTTACAAGATCTTAACCAATGTTTTGGCCATCAGAATCAAAGGGTCATGAGTTTGATCATCTCCCAAGCTCAGAATGCCTTTGTCGAAGGAAGACAGATCCTAGACACAGTTTTAATTGCTAACGAGGCAGTGGACTCGATTTTGAGGAAGAAAGAGAGTGGGTTGCTTTGTGAGTTGGACATAGAAAAGGATTATGACCATATCAGTTGGGACTTTTTATTCCAAATTATGGAGAAAATGGGCTTCGGCAGAAAATGGATTAGTTGGATTAAGTGGTGCATATCCATAGCTACTTTCTCAGTTCTTTTCAATGGCTCTCCCACAGGTTTCTTCCGGAGTTCTAGAGGTTTGAGACAGGGGGATCCTCTTTCCCCCTATCTTTTTGTGATTGGTCTGGAAGCTTTGAGCGGGTTGCTAAAGCGTGTTGTGGAAGGCAATTTTATATTAGGTTGCAAGTTTGAGGGTAGGGATGGAGGGGTGCTCATCATTTCCCATCTTTTGTATGCGGATGACACTGTTCTATTTTGTGATGCAAAGCTAGAGCAATTGATGTATCTAGGCTGAATCTTAATGTGGTTTGAAGCATTCACTGGGTTAAGAATTAACCTAAGCAAGAGCGAAATTACCCCTCTAGGCATGGTAACCTTCTTTTACTGTGATAAAAGTAACCTTCTTTTAGTTACAACATATTGTAAAATTTGATTTTCTTTAAAAACATGATAAATAATTAAAGATGCTGTGTATTTGTCATGCTATAATCGGGTGGGTGCAAGTCTTGCACATGTATTTTTCTGTCATACTATGTCTTGTACAAGTCTTATGATGATTCAGCTAGAAATGATCTCAATAATGCATAAGGGCACTTGGATACTACAAAATAAAGGGGATAAAAGAAAGAAAAGAAAAAGTAAATGTTAGTGTGTGTGCGTATGTATGTATATATATATATGATAAAATGATTACATTTTTTTCTTTTTTTATTCCCTAATTATTTTATCAAAAGTCATATGATTAACAGTCTTTCTTTTATGTATTATCTGTAAAAATCACTTGAAAAGTCAAATAGCTAGATCCAACACAAAATAGGAGCATCCAATAAGAATCCCATTCCTACACCCATGTTATGTTGTATCATGTTGTCACATATATGAAGTTAGAGAATCCGTAAGTTATGTGAATGTTATTGTGAAGAGAGAAAAATAAAGAATCCTTAATTTTATTATTTCCACAGAAAAAATTATTCTAGTTTCTACATTACATATTGGACTTATATATATATAGGGACTCGATCTGTTAAGACAATAAAGGAAAGAAGTACATGATATCTAACACTCCCACCATTTGAACATATATCGCTATCTTGTAGAGCTTGTCTGAATGTAAATGTTAATTCTAGGACCTGCAGAGATTTAGTAAAGATGTCTGCTAGTTGATCATTTGAATTGACAAAACTAGTAGCCATACATCCTGATGCGATCTTCTCTCTAATGAAGTGACAGTCAACTTCAATGTGTTTGGTCCTTTCATGGAAGACTGGATTTGATGCAATATGCAAAAGCGGCTGGTTATCACGGAGACGAGCTAAATACGTTCGTATTCCGAATCTCAGCTCTGGAAGGTGTACCGACCATATGAGTTCACATTTTGCCAGGCCATAGCTCGATACTCGGCTTCAGCGTTAGATCTAGCCACTACATGTTGTTTCTTACTCTTCGAGTTATTAGGTTACCGCAGTAAGAGAAACTATAGTACCGGAGTGGAACGTCTATCTATGGGTGAGCCAGTTCAATCTGCATCTGTGTAACCAATAACCTAGGTGTGACCTCTGATACCGTACCAGCACACCTTGACTGGTGTGCTGCAATATATCGAAGAATGCGGATTCTGACATCCGATGGCTATCACATGGTGGTTGTAAGGAATTGACTAACAACGCTAGGAAGGAAATGTAAATTCGAGTAATGGTGAGATAATTAGGTTCACCTCTTGGAGTCGTCGATATAAAGGGATATAGAAAGACTCCCCTGTCACAGTCTGAGTTTGACATTAGGATCCATAGAATTGTCAAGCAGGTTTACAATCTAACATACGGTTTCTTCCAGATGTCTAAAACATACTTAGTTGGGAGGGACTACACACGAGCTGGATTGAGCTACTATCTCAATTCGAAAGTACTTGAGTTTTGAGTCTTTAGTTTGAAGTGGGTGAAAGATGTTGCTTTGGTTTGGAATACCCGTCCGATCGGCTGCGCAGTAATGACGATGTCGTCAGCGCCAAGCAAGCCCAGGATAAATCTGTTTGCCCAGAAGAGTTATGATGATAAAACTAAATGGTGCAATTTGTCTTGCGAAGCATGCGAATTCTTGAGCGAGAACTAAAGCGGCCAAACCATGCTCGAGGAGATTGTTTCAAATCATATAGAGAGCGGCGTAACTGCGCACTAAAGCAGACTCCCACCCGAGCAACAAAACCCGGGTGGTTGCTCCATATAAACTCCTCTCGGCGAGATCGCGTGAAGGAAGACATTTTTAATATCCAGTGACGACGGGGAACACATAGCGGCCATGGAGAGAAGCGAGACGAATGAGAAGCAATCTTAGCCCAGCAGGGGAGAAAGTGTCCACCATAATGGACCATAAACTGAGTATATCCTTTAGCGGCGGGCCTTAAAGGGCGTCAACGATATCGGGACGACCTTAACGAGTGTAGACCCAACGGCTTGACCAAGCTGAAACTTACCAACTGGCAAAACAACAAGATCCTAAGTGCCAGTGGAGTGCAGAGCAGCCATTTCATCTACCATTGCCTTGGCCGCCACTCGATGGGAGTGCCCAATGGTGTTCTTAGGAAGAGAAATCGCGGAGCCAGTAGAAACAAATGCGAGTAGGTGGAAGATAATCTCATGCAACTCAAAAATTGTAAATGTGATGAGGGCTGCCAGTGAGCGACATACTTCCAAAGAGCAATGGGCAAGTCATCAGTAACAGGCAGAGCCGGGGTAGGAGAAGCTGAAGGGAGAGGAAGTGAGTCAACCGGGGCCTTAGCAGAAGGGATAGAAACAACGGCACGGGGACGGCGATGATAAACCTGAAGGGGACGAGAAGATAGATCATCAACCCAGGCGAGGAAGTATGATAGGAATAACAAGACTCAACTGAAGAGATTCCTGAGATAGAGAAGAAGTGGGGAGTCCTCAAGATGCGGTGACATCACGAGAGAAAGTATCGGCGGTCCTCGGAGGGAATAATAATCATAACCTTCAAGCCCGAAGAGCCTAGAAGATGACAGTCGTCGCTTTCTGTTCGATCCCAGTGAGAATATGAACAGCACAACCAAAAACACGAGGAAGAAGGAAATAAAGAGGTTGGTCGTGGAAAGAAGCGGAATGAGGAATCTAAGCATGTAATGGCGATGAGGGCATACGATTAATCAAATAATGTCAGGCGACGTCGCCCCCCCAAAACCAGTACGAATACGACAATATGGCAGAAGACGTTCGCCCCCAATAAAGACGACGATTCTACGCTCAAATACCCCATTCGTTGGAGGAGTAAGGAGCACAAGAAGACTCCGATGAAGGATCCAATGTTGGGACATAAATGAAATAAATAATGGCAGTAAAATATTCTGGCATTATCACACAGAACATTACCTAATGTGGAAATATTGAACCGGGGCTGAATTTCAGCATAAAATTTCTCCGGTAAATAGAAAATAACTCGCCGAGTTTTCATTAAAATAACCAAGATCGCATATCATCAATGGAAGCGATTAAAACACTGGTTATTCAGTAGACGAACCGGCATAATCCCAAACATCATGTGACAAAGGTCAAAGGAGTTGCTGTCCGATTATTCAAATACTGTGGGAACTGCACGAGTATGTTTCGTCGACAGACTCACACGCAAGTGGACGACAAATGAAAACGCAAGGAATTGGTCTCCTGAACTTAGGAAAGACTGAGGGTGGCCTGAATGACCGTGGATGAGGATGGAGACAAGGGAAACAAACCCGCAGGAGATGACGGCGAGGTGAGGTGATAGGGAGCCCCGTGACTCACGTCCGATGCCAACTGCCTTCCCCAGATCCCATTCCCGTAAGGCTCACAAATTTATTTAAAAAATAATGGAATAGTTAAGAAAAATAGTGATTTAATTGGAGAAATTAAGATTAAAGGGATACTCCTGGAGTATAAAGGATGTAAGTGAGAGGTAGGAAGGGAGAGGACAGAGCAAACTAATACCTTTAGCCATGTGCTTTGAGGAACCATTATTAAGGTAATAAGAGGTAAAGTAGGGGGTAGTGGTAAGAGAAGAGAAAAGATCTTTATTATCGTAAAATGGACGGCACCGCAGTCTAGAATCCGTGGTCCAAGAGAAGATGTATGAGGCGCACAGAGGCATTAATGGCCTGGCAATGAGGCAACAGTATATCGAATGGTCATGATAGCGAAGATAGGCATCATACTCACCGGCTGGGTTGGGGAACACCGAGATGTGCGGTGGAGCTCGTAGTCAGCTGGGCCACGAGAATCGGGATCAAGATCACACGGTGCATATGGAGGCTGGCCCATGCAATCGGGGAGGAACAAATCAGATCACGGTGTGGCCAAGCTTTATTGCAGTGGTCAGAGATCGTTGTCCTCGACCTCTGCAATTACTCACGCCCCTCCCGGTTGTTAAGAGAAACAAGTGGCAACCCAAAGCACACGATGGCAAAGTCTCAGGTAGAGGAGATACTGGTGAGGCGAGCAAACACATCATCCGCGACTCGGATCGATGGATCGCCAAGAATCTGATCTCCGAGGGTCTCAAGATCCTGGACTGAGGCCAATGAGCGTAGCGACCTGAAGAACTTATCAACCTCAAGGCTTGTTGAGCCCCAAACGCCACTAGTAAGGAGCATCAATGTCGGAACCTCCCCAAGAGAGGATCTCAATATAATTAGATAGATCCACAAGTTCTCGTTGGCTTTTGATATTAACAATACAGCGCGGCTTTCAATCTTATAAAGACGCCGGATATCATTCGTATAGAGCTTTTTGCCCGATTCCAAAACTTAGAACATGTCTTGTAAGTCCGAAGATGAAGCAAAATTTTTGACTAACCGACGCCATAATACGCTACATAGTTGTATCTATTTTCTTCAAAGCACCTTTTTGTCAAATAATACTAGGTATACGATCCTCCCTGTAATTAAGATGATCCTCATAACCCCGTCTCCATGAACCGCAGTTCCTGGGCTGTGGTTTAATTCAGAGAGATAATTTCACTACCAATCAATTTTTCATGTGATAGAGTGGTATCCTAGATAAATGTGACGTAAAATAGAATTTTTAGCTGCCATATCCACTTAACTAGACGAACCTCGTCTTGATTGAAGAGAGCTCATAAGAGGGGGCATCACGGCCAGGAGCTTTGGAAGATGAAGAAAAAGAGACAAAACCAGAGAGTACGACCGCTTGAGTATGCCAGGAAGCAAAATTCCTGCATAGAGGGCTGGAGGCAAAAAGGCCAAAAGGTGGAGAAGGAGGTTTAATGGACCGTTTGAGGGTTGAACACTAAGATTGCTTTACGACTTCGATCGGAGTCCCCACACGGAGAAGGAGCACGCGCCACACACGCACTCACGCGTCGGCCGCGTGGGACGCAAGTCACGAAGAGCCGCGCGGACGGGCGCTGTGATGCCGTTTCGCGGTTGGCACGGCAAGGTAGATCGGCCCCGTGCGCCTAAAAATCAGGGTTTTCACGGAGAAGAGCTTCCTCGAAGCTTACGGCAAAGGATTCAAGGGTACTGCTAAGGCGTAGAAGGAGATCCAGCAGAGAAGGAGATCGGAATGAACACGACATCGGAAAACAAAATTAGTTTTCTTGGCTCCATACCATGTGAAGAGAGAAAAACAAAGGTAATCCCTAATTTTATTATTTCCACGTAAAAAAATATTCTAGTCTCTACATTACATATTGACTTATATATATAGGACTCACTTTATACAAGAAGATGCCAATAAAGTGAAAAAGACCGTATAATATCTAACAGCTATGAAATAGATATCACAATTACAAACTTGCCGATGACGGGATACACTCAAGTAAGTCTATGTACTGGGAAGACTTTGAAAGTCAACTGCTCTTTCCCTTTTGACTATTTTGTTAACTTGAAATTAATTTGCCTTTCCTCTAAATAGGTACTAGAGCTGCGGGCATGGCTCAGCCTTTTAAGTATGGTGATTTCTTCTTTGATAAATGATTGTGAAATGGGTATTAGTGGTCTAGAAGATGGTAGAAAATGGGATTTTCAAAGCTTTTTAAGTGAACTGATATCATCAGATTGTCTTTGAGGGAGATATTTACTGAAAAGCTTGAAGAGGTGATGATGTTAGACATTTCTAGCTTTTTTGATGGAGGGAAAATCCGCTATTTTATTTGGTGTCAGAGTATTAGACAAGGAGACGAGAAGTGATTGTATCAGATTGTTAATTCCATTAAATTATGGTTGCTTGCTGGTTCACTTAGGTGTCTGGTCAGCACCAGGAAGTTATAAGCCGCCCAAGAGTATATCCTACCATGTGCTCATTTGTGGGACTCTTTTCTCCTTGGGTGTCCCCTTTATAGTTTTGGTTTTTTTACTTTGCCCTTTGTCTTGGGGTCATATTTCCAAGTTAGTATCTTGTCTCTGGGTGCCTTCTGGCTTACCTTTCTTTTTTCTTCCAGCTAATATTTCCTTGATGGATTTTTTTCATTTTATTTTAACCTCCCTCTTCTGTATTTAATTAATGTAATTCATGTGTCATAGAAAAAGACATAAGGATGTTGTTTCACTCTTTACCTTACTAACAGGTGGAAAATCATTTTTTTTTTTACTTTTTCTTGTTGACAGTTAGAATCCAAATAGTTCCTCTTTAAAACAGTTTAGTTTGGATCATTCATTTGCTTTGTTTCTGGTAGTTTGGATCCATTTTATGGTATTTCTCAGTTTACCATTTGCTTACTGCCTATCATTGTTTTAGGTAACAGCTTATCGAGATATACTTCACTGTAACAAAGAAGCCTCTTACCTCAAAGGCCAGAAGAAGACCTGTATCATGGATGCCTATATTATGCATGCAGTATGTGGGCATTGCCATTGTTATTAAACATTTTATCTCTTTTGCTACATTAGCGCGGTTACTAAATCAGCTTTCTTACAATGAATAAATAATAAGAATATACTTTATAGCTTAATCAATATTATTCAGAACGAGATCTTGGTGACCAAGAATGATGCGAAAGTGGCCAAGCACCAAGAGATTAAAGCATATGGTACCCTAACTGGTGAAAAGTTTCTGATCATGGGTTTACCATTCTAAGGTAGTGTTTATTGCTTTCTTTTATACATTTGTGTGCAATTAGCATTGAATTATATAAAATCTTCCATTTAAAATATTGTAATAGTTAAAGGACTTTCAGCTTTAGCCTTGCAAATATCAATTGCTAGTATGTTGGTTTCTGTTGTTTGCTTTGCCTGTCTAGTTTAGCATGAGGCAATTTGCACTTGTGTGAGTTTATCTAAGGATCACCTTGCAGAGCTAAATGTCAGTCCCATGCAGAATTCTAGGTCCTACTTGTAATCCCTTTCCCTTTTCAAAGCTTATGCATCCTCTGGTCTTTTTTTGTTTACTTTTTTGATGGCGGGCAATTTGAAATATATTAAACCAAGGCACACTCTAGAAAAGTGCCGCGAAGCACACATGAAGTATACAGCGACACTTAAGAGTGCATCAAAAATAACAGGGGTTCAACAAATATAACACCTCAAATAGAGCCCTACCAATGACAAAATAAAAACTGAAGGTAATGAATTGAATGCATATTAACCCACACCAAAAGGCAAAGGAAAGTAAGTTTATGCTTGGACCAAAATAACCTCATTTTCACCGCCTGGGCACATCTGTCCTAAACTGTCAAGAAAAGGCATATAGGAGTAGTCTGCTACATTGCTTTCATCTTTTTACCTGCAAAAGAACCTTAATGGAAGCGATCATGACCTGCTAAATAGAAAAAATAACTGCTAAAGACTCCTTGCCATATTGTAATGCAAAAGAATGATAAGCTTAAAGGTTTGACTCTATATGTATTAGAGGTTTGCACTATATTTTGTGTTTTTCCAGTGCTACATCTTACGGACCTTTGGCTTATATTGGCTTGCTTTTTGCAATAACACAGCGTTTGTGGTATATTTGAATTTATCCTGAGAAGCTCTACTTTATTTTTTTGATAAATAAGATGCTGAGTACAAAAGGAGATGCCAACCCAGCGGCTAAAGAAAAGAAAAAGAGAAACCACACCACAACAGTTGTGAAAAAACAAACATGCAATACTGCTCTACAGAAAACAGAGAACACACCCCACAACAACCCTTCCAGAACCTAAACTGCACCTAAAAACACACTGCACGGCTATCTCAAGTGAATCACTGTGCACCTAACCTGTCACGTAGCTTAACCATCGTCAGAGACCATCCTTATGTCATGTTTAGACTTCATCTACAGAAAATAAAACAGTTGTTTCCTTCAACTTTGGTGAAGAGTGCTTCATCTTCAAAGACAATCTTATTTTCTACTTCCAAATAATCCAAAAGATACTAAGGGCCCAGCCTATCAAACCTCCCTCCTCTCTTCTGCCCACAAAAGTCCCCTCCACCCCTTCCAACGATGTCTTACTAGCAGGAAAGACCCAAGTGACTCAAACAGGCAATGAACCATATCCTTTTTGGACAAAACATGTTTGCCAAAGACTCTCCTCTTTTAAAAGCTGGTCATGTTAAGAGCCTTGACTCAGCTGCTTCCCCAAGCAAAAACATACCCTATTGCACCTTAATGCCAAATGATGGTTTGCTGAAAAGAGAACAGAGGGGCATATTGTGGCACTCATGAGTATGGACTCTGAAACAGGAACAAATCTGCTTTTTCTCCTCTAACTTGAGTTTCAATTCTTGTCCCATACCTTGTTGCACTTTCTCTCTACTTAGGCTGAATGAAAAAGCAAGCTGCTTTACTCTCCTTCCTTCCTAACTATGCAAAGCGCCCCAGAAAAGGATCTCAACATCTTCCCACTCATGCCCAAAACAGCTGTGGCCAAGGCATCCTTAGGGGTACAACAACTAAGA
The DNA here is from genome assembly GCA_016808115.1 of Tetrastigma voinierianum. NCBI lineage: Eukaryota > Viridiplantae > Streptophyta > Magnoliopsida > Vitales > Vitaceae > Tetrastigma > Tetrastigma voinierianum. The sequence continues at coordinate 59,686 of JAEQBH010007857.1, read as the reverse complement.
GGGCACGCTCAAAGGCTCCGTCCCACACCACTCTTCCAAAGAGCACCTTCTCCCCATTGCCTCTACTTGGTGATAGTCCACCAGCCACCATATTCCACTCCTCTTCCTAGTTTCCACACCCCTACCCCCATAGTCATCAGTCTTTCACACGGTACACCAAACCGCTTGTTCCTCTTCCGGGAGCTATTTTTCCTTCTTATTACTGATTCCAAAACTTTTTCTTGGGTGAATTGCCATCTCGACGGCAGAACTTAAGAAGCATGATATCTATATTAAACCAAAATCCTGCCAAGCTGAGCTTTAAGAGTTGGCTTTGGCTAACATGGTGACCATCTTTGGTTTAGAGGGGAGGTCCTAGGTCTGGCCACATCTCGTAATTTGAATCCCTATTTGATTATCTTGAAGTTTGGCCACTTTGTTTGATTTATTTAAATCCTCCACGGTATGAGGTCATTAATGCTGAGGTTTGGTGTTAAGAAGCATGATATTCATCTTAAACTCCAAACCCCGTGCTTGAGCTTTGTGGAGAGTTGGTTTAACAATTATTAATAAAGGCCCTTATTAAAATGGCAAGACTTTGATCTCCAAACCCTTTTATCATTACATACTGTCCTCACTTTACTAAATGATTCCAATTCCTCATTGTTTTTATATGAAATGGATTATCGGTTGCTTACATCTCTATCTTTCAGTATTAAATATAGAAACTGTATTCACATGAACTCTAAATTTGTATTTTCCTGCTTGTTTTAAGCACCAATTATCAGAAAAACTTAAAATTTTATTCTAACAAATTTAGGTGATAGTTTGACTAAAATAAAATCTCACGATTGTATTCTTTTTTTTTTTTTTTGCAAATAAAATAAGTTGGATAGTTTTTTTATTATGCTGTCCATAGCTCAGACCATATTGCTACTCTAAGTGCCACCATACTTCGTTGTTAAAGAGGCTAGTTACAACCCAATTCCTCCATCAAGCAAGGTATTCCACTTTTTCTCTTCGTTAGGCCTACTTTTCATAAATTCATCAAGGTGAATGCTTTGATGGATTGTTTACCTTTCTTTGTATTTTTCTATCATTTAAATGTGCAATTTTTGTTTCCGCCACAGTATAAATGCATTTTAGCAGGAAATGTGGTTTCTGCCACTCTATAAAGGTCTATAGGAAAGCGGTGGACCCACAGATATGAATTAAAGGCAGATTATTTTGGTCTAAGGATTAAATATGAGGAATTGTGGCCCTGAGGCTCAGCTCAAGTGGTGTGTGAGATGAGTTTATGGAAACCAGGTTCGAATCCAAAACCAGTACTACAATATGTAATGCAAAGGAATAGAAGTCAAAAAGAAGAAGTGGAATTGTGATGGTCTTAGTCATTGGATTGAGGTTGTGTGATCCCGAGATAGAGTTCGGTGGTTAGCCTTTCTTTTGCAAAAAGTATCATGGTTTGTATAACATTCTACCTTTAGGATGCTGCATGAAGGAATCAAGAGCCCATGGGGGATGCTTTTGCTTTGATGGCTTCCTTCATTTTTTCATGGATGCCTTGTTTTAATTGGTATTTATCGAGTTTGATCTTACATTTGGAGTTCGCTTGTCTAATCCAAGGAGAAAAGGAGCGTTTGTTTTTTTATTCTTCAAATTTTTTTGCTTTTTTTTGGTTCTATTTTAAGTTTAAGGAAGGATGGCTTTAAAGTTTGATTTTTATAGAAGCACAAATTTGATAGGATATGTTGGATCCACCTGTGGCTGGGAAATACATCAGTAATGTTTATCATCAACCGTTTGAATGATAGTGTTCTAAACATGTGGCTGGAGGTTTCTTGGCGTCTTTGGCTTATTACCTCCTTCTCTTTATTTGCTATGGTGGTGTGCTGCCATGCTGGGTTTATTTTCCACTAAAACCGCTAGTGGTTAATACGCCATACAAGTGATATTATATATTTTATTTATGAAGATCGATATATGTCAACATCCATATATTATCTCATGTATCTTACAAATTCCTATACAATATTTATCTTGGATATGCAATATAATGATACATCTGCAAAGAAGTACCTTATTTACTTTCATAATTTATTTGAAAATCAACCAAAATTTTCTCTTAAAAACTGTTATTAAATTCCATCTACAGCCATGGTCATTCCAGTCATTGTCTGGAACCATTATCAAAGAAAGAATGGAAACTTGCTATGGAAGCAGAAATTGATGCATTAGAGAAGAAATGTGACTTGGGAATTGGCTATTGATTTACCAAAGATAAGAAAGCAGGAATATCAGTGGGTAAGTATCTTAAAGTTGAAGGCAGATAGTCCAGAGCGCTAAATGGCGAAGGTTAGCTCAATGTAGCTGGGATGTATGTAGACATATGGAGTGGATTATCATAAACGCTTTGCTCTAGTATAAAGATGAATACAGGAGGATTTTAAGGTCCTTGGCAGTTAAATTTGGGATTAGAAATTTATTTGATGATGTGAAGAATGTCTTTCTTCACTCTTAATAATTAGATGAAGAGATTTTATATGGTATTCCATCGATTTAGCTGACAAGAATCGGTTGTAATTAAAAAGGGCGTTATATGGGCTGAAACAATCTCATCTGCTTGTTTGACCATTGTTTACATGGGAGGATGGATAGGCAGTGGCTACAAGGCAGTCAAGGATCACATGCTTTTCATCAAGCATTCAGCCTCAAGGGGAGTGACCATTTTAACTGTGTACTTGGAGGACATTATAGTGAGAGGAAGCCATGAAGTAGAGGAGGCCTTGGAGCAGTGTCTAGCTAAGGAATTTGAAATAAAAGATTTAGGAAGATAGAAGTATTTCCTTGGAATTGAAGTGGCTTGATCAAAGTGGGGAATTTTTATTTTTCCACAAAAGTATGTTGCGGACCTGCTCAGAAACATGCATACTTAAAACGTTGAACTCCTGCATTGAACAACATCATGATTAAGTAAGGCTCTTGGAGACAAAGCAGTGGACTAAGAGATGTACCAAAGGCATGTTGGGAAACCCATTCACGGTAGATACTAGGCTGGGCTGATAGCTTATTCAGTCAATATTATCGCGTTAGTTTATGCACATCCCAGAGAAGTTCACCTATAGGTAGGCTATTGAGTGCTTCTATTACTAAAAGCACATCTAGGGAAGGAATTTATTCATAAAAGGGAACTGCAATTGATTCAGAAGTTTGAAGTATAGATGCAGACTTTGCAGGGTCTCTAGTCGATAGGCGATCAACTTCAAGCTATTGTACCTTTCTTGGAGGAAACTTGATATCTTGAAGAAGCAAAAACAAAATGTAGAAAAGATCAAGCACCTGAAGTAGAATCTGTGCTATGGAAGTAGGAGGCGTGAATTATTGTGGGTCAAAATTATCCTAGAGGACCTGAAGATTCAATGGAACAAACTGATGAAGCTATACTGTGATAACAAATCAGCTATAAGTATAGCCCACAACACAGTGCAACATGACTGGATTAAGAGACAAACACACAGTTTGATAGTAAAGAGAAGCTGACAGTGGACTTGATTTGTAATTCAATGTCAGGGAAAGACTTTAACTGGCAGATGTGGGATGACAAAAGGATTGTGTAACTTTGTTTCATGAGAATGTTATGTTGAAATGAAAGATCTATATTCACTAGATTGAGGGGAGGTAGGGAAATCTTAGATAACACCTGTGAGATATTTAGTAAATAAAGAAGAAATCAGGTTAATGAATCTGCCTCAAAGTTAAAGGGAATTAGCTCGTAGACTTTCCTTATTTAAAGTTAGAAATTAGCTGTATACTTTCCTTCATACACTAGACTTTCTCAGTTATGCAACAAGAAAAAACGTATATATATTTAATGACCAGCAATGATACATTACAGAATTTTAATAAAAAAATTCTAAACCCTTTTTTCTTCACTTATCAAAAGGAGTTGAACAAAGAACAATCCCATCCCATCTGTTTCTAATAAACTGCTCTGGATTGGTTCTTATCCTTTCTCGTGATACGCATATTTTATTCTGTTTTCTTCAGGCACGGAGCATAATGATCGTCATTGATGAGTTTGAGCCTGAGGGTCAAGATGACAAGATAAATGATATCCAGAAAGTTTTGTGATTATGAATTGAAAAAGCCTCAAAAAGTCTTCTCTTAAAACCATCAGACTTTCTGCCAATTTTTGGTGCAAACAACAAACAGATCATCATGATAGGCATGTCTACTAGGAGCATCTTCTTTCATTTGATAATAAATAAAGTAAAATTTTCATTTAGTCTTTGGGAAGAACAGCTTACAAAAGTTGTAAGTTTGTGTCTAGGTTACCCAACAAAAAAAGTATGATTACATCCAAAAAAAAAAAAAAAAAGAACAACAAAACACGAGCCAAATAATGGGCGAATGGGCTCTTCTATATTTCAGGCTGAGCTGAGTATGATCAGCGGTAGTGGGTGCATGACTTCCAAGGTCAAATCTGCGTAGTTTGCAAATCTTACGCCAGGAATGTGGCTAACATCTATTATCTCTTTATTTATGTGATGGCACTTTGTTTTCTCCGAAGATCTGGCGGATCAATGACGATCCGAGTCGATCTTTCTCTCCGGTTCGAGGCCACCTCGTGGCTCCAAGTGATCACTTGGAGAAAAGTCTCATTATGCCGGCAAAGGGCAATGTGGAGGACTGAGATTTAAGCCCGAATTGTCAAAACCAGGGACTTTCCCTTAACACTTATTGGGCCTAGGGATGCTGTAATGCTATTTTAGTTCTTGGGATGGGAGTGGAAGAAAAAGGTTTAGGAAGAAAACTAGCCAATTGGAAGAGTGACATTTCAAAGGTAGATTAACTCATAAGAAATACCTTGTCAAACCCGATCTATATTATGTCCTTGTCCGTCAAAGTGAGATTGGAAAATTCAAATAGATAAATAGATTTTCTTTGGGAGGTGGTAACCTTGAGAAAGTTTCATACAGTAAGAATTGGAATACGGTTGCTCAAGCAAGAAAAGAAACGAGTTAAGGGTATCATGGGCCTCTCTTTGGTTAACAAGGCTTTATCGGGCAAGAAGAATAGTTGGAGGTTTACTTCAAGAAAGATAAGCTCTATTGGAAAGAATGTCATCGGCTTTGAAATATATCTTTGGAGGATGGAGGGTGGTTATAAAACCGCAAGAGAATTCTAGTTTGGGCCCTTGGAAGAATATTAGTAGAGAAATAGTCTGATTAGAGTTAAATTGTGTTTTCGCTTTTGGGGATGGTTCTAGAATCAGATTCTAGGAGGACACTTGGTGTGGGGAGCACCCCCTTAGCGTTTCCTTTCCAAAATTGTTTATGTTGACTGATTCAAAAGGGGCAAAGATAGCTGACTTGTGGGATAGCTCTAGAGGGGATGGTGTTTGGTCCCCTTCTTTTAGCAGACCTTTCAATGATTGAGGTTGGGAGAAGTCCGGATATTTGAATTTGATCCAACGACAGAGAACTCTTGGGAGTAGAAAAAGACAAGCTCTTCTAGAAAGGAGACTCGATGGGCATTACAACATCAAGGCTAAAGTCAGTGAATTTGTTGGAAGAAGAGTGGGTGTGGATAGAAAAGCCGCCTAGTGATATGGAATTCTTTGGTGCCTCCCAAGGTCAGTTTTCACATGGGAAGTTTGTTAAAATTCTTACAATGGAGCATTTAAAGGAGGGGCTTCAGTGGCTAGTAAATGCCCTTTGTGTAGAAAATTTGAAGAAGAATATATGGACCATTTGTTGCTACGTATAACGATCTGGGATTTATGGGAGGGGTTTTATCCATATCACGGAGTGTAGCTTGGGTTTGGTTTCTTTTCCCTAAAGGGATCTTATGGAGTGAGTGGTCTTTTTCCTATCAATAAGAAGACAAAGAAAGTTTGGAAGGTAGCTCCTCTTTGTCTTGTTGGGAAATTTGGAAAAGAAAAGACACGTTGTCTTTAAAGATATGCCTTTTTCTGTAGTAGCTTAAGGATTGCTTTTGTTAGCGCTCTTTCTTCTTGGAGTTGACATTTTTAGGTGTGTTGGAGAGTCTGTTGTTATAGATTTTTAGTGCATTCCTATAAGCTTGTTGTGGGGTGTTAGGTTTTTGTTGCCCTTATTTTTGTTTGGCTAGGTTCCCTCCTGGTTATTTCTTGTATAGTAATGGGGTTCCTACTTCCTTCATTTTTTTATAATATATTCTCTCTTTTTATTGATAAAAAAATTCCCGATCAGATGGGCCAGTGTATGACTCAAATATTTGCTTATGAGTCTTGATTGTTTTATAATGAAATGGAAAGTTGTTTTTCTCTTCTCTTAAGTATATGCCCATTGACAAATTAAAAAACATGAGTCAAGTTGCTCAACGAGAATACGATGTTATTTTCTTTGTTCCATAGATGTGAATTGCATATCTTGCAAGGGTATCGGACACATGTACTGAGCCCACTTATCATGTTCAAAGTTGGGTACTTCCTGGAATGTGACGAGAAAACTAATTCTTTGATTTCCATTGATTAACAAAATGAGGGAACATATATTATACTCAAGTGTTGACGAAAAGAGGAAACAAAGTTAAAGTCTAATTAAGGAGACTAAGAAAAGGAAGAAGGAAAAAGGTGCAAATGGATTAGGAAACTAATCGTGCGACACAACATACTTTGAAGTTTCAGCTCTAAAAATCTACAAAAAAAAGAGCTGGATATCCAGTGATCCACAAGAACATTTAAACAAAAATAGATCGATCAAATGTTTAGAGTTCTCTTTAACTAAGCTTGTGGAACTATGAAGGTGGAGAAGTGTAAAATGAAGGATGGAGCAAAACCTAAGGAAAAACCAGTTTCCATCATCCAGCTAGATCAAACCTTGAGATTATTCATCCAAACCATGGAGGAACTTTTGACCTATCTAATAAGGGGCAATTCTTTGCTTTTATCCTTGAGAGATAAAGGGAACAACTGAAGCTTGATAACATCATGATCTACTCTATTCATCTTAGATGTCACATAACTCAAAAATCTAAGTATGACCATTTAGGTCCTGGAAAGGATGCCCACAAATTGTTGTTGCTGCACCATTACTGTCAAACTTGCCTTCAACTCAAAGTTGTTTGCGTGTCGGTTGCCAAACTTTAATACTGGAATAATTTTAATTACTTCTATGACCTCCAAAAGTCCCCAGAGTACACTAATGCTGTGTAATATATTCTGATCATTCCACCGGTTATGCTGCCATCTCTATCCCTGATGGCATTTCCCAATTTTCAGCTTTTCAAGTAAGCTATTCTCAAATCTCAATGCATTCAGCTCAGAGTCAGATTTTCTGTGCATATAAAGTACCTAACCAAATGATATGAACAAAAATTCAGCACGCTAAACAAATAAAAATATCAGCATGTAAAACTCTCTTTGCTATGATATTGGTCAATCAAACCATTGCTAGTCATAAACATAATGGTGCCACTTTGTTAGTATGAAAATGTGTTGGCTTATTTTCACAAATATAAAGATCAAAGAAAGTAATAAATTGGACTATTAGTCGGATCTTCATCCCTCAGAAACTTTCTTTCATAATCAACCAATTACAAACCAGTCAAGTGTCTTACTAGCTTAAAATGCAAAATTCAGTTTTAAACTTGACATAATTAATCAATGAGGCAAAAATAAAAAATGATAGACAAGAATTAGGATTTCACAAGATTTCAAACAAGAGAGATATGAAACTAGGGTTGATTGGTGTTCTTCTATGCATTCAATTCCTTTTCGAACTAATTTCAAGATATATTAGTTCAAATTATTGTGGTATGTAGTATGCAACCTCAACTCTACATCATTGGTTCACTTCTCCCTCCTTTCCTTAGTCACCTCTCTGTCCTTGTAAGGTAATTAGACAATATTATAGGAAAAAAACCTCTGGGCATTTTTATTGATCACCTTCTAGGTCCTTATAAAATGTAAGACCTATATGAAGACTCTAGTGCCTCCTGGTCCATAGCAACTGCCACTAATTTGATGCAAATCAATAATCAATTGTGCTCACATTCAATTGAAACAACCTAAATCTACCCCAAATCAAGCCACTTTGGAATAGAACATGAACAACACAATAACATCAAACAATTTCCCAGCAAGTATTCTATAAAATACACAAAGATATGAGGAATTGATACATAAAGTTTACCAATCAACCGTAGATTAGAGTTTAGCCTAACATCTGGATCATTTGCTGCAAATCAAAATATTCAATGTGCTCATAAAGGAAAGAAGATAGAGAATAAGAAAACAAATGGTGTGAATGAAGCCTTCTCTTTCAATCTTTCCTCTTCTTCCCCATAGCTTGGATTTGATCTCCTTGAGAGAAAAGTTGTCTTTCCTTTTGTTCTTGAGCCTTATCTTCGTTCTCCTCCTCTAACCCCAGAAAATTAGGGTTTTTATATGCTGGCTTAAGGGAGAAACTTAAAATGAAGCTCGCAGCTCAGTTTGGAGGTGGACTTGTTTCAGTCACGCCAAGGCGTGGCATAGTGGTGCTGAGGAATCCTAATGCACGCCAAGGCGTGGGATTCCCACGCCAAGGTGTGGTAGAGCTTCAGGATTCCTATGCTAGGTGTGACCTGCTCACTGCATGCTTTTGACAATGTGCTATACGGCTTCTTTTGAAAATCCATTTATTGTTTGCTCCAGGAAGACCTAATCACCTAGAGATAATAGTAAACATTAAAACACTCATTTATATCTACAAAACATCAAAATGATAAGTAAAACAAGAAGATATTTTGTAGTATAAGCCACCTATCAATGCTTCCTTTGACACAAGAATGAGTAGGCAGTTGATCACATCTTAGTGCATTGTTCAAAGGCTAGGATGCTGTAGACCTTATTTTGGTCATTGTAAGTGTCGGTTGGGTTTTCCTTTTCATCCCAAGTTAAGAGAGACCCTATTTGTAACATGTGGTTCTTTTGAGTAAAGATACAAAAATGCTTCAGCGACAACTCTCTGCCTTTTTAGGTTATTTGGAGTTAAGAAACAAAATTGTGTTTAAACAACGAAGACCATTTCAGTTCTATAGGATGAAAATTTGCTTTCTTTGAACTGTATGGTGTGAACAAATCTGTACATTGTTGATATACCTAAGCTCTTTGTTGGATGTTTTGACTTGCATTTGGGTTGTAGATGAGGTTTGGTGGGTGTAGATGAGTTTTGAAAGGTGGTTTTTGTCCTTTTTCTTATATCTCTTGTACACCTTTGAAACCAGCACTGTATACCTACTTGTAAATTTTGGGCAGCCTTGGGTGCTTATTCTTTTTTTATTATATTCTTCATGTTACCATCTGAACTACGCGATTCTATTGTAGGACAAGAAAGGTTTTCTTTGCCTTATGCCTCTAGAGACTTCATTGATGTGGGGATCTCAAAGGAAAACGACTTTAGGTTTTCCCTAAAAGCCTTCATATGTATTTAAGCAAGTGGTCGATCTTAGTTGATCTTGATTCATGAAAGCGCTCTTGTTTAGATTAGTCCTCAACATGATAAGCGCCTTTACAAAATTAGTTTAAGAGTCGTTCTTTGATGCTCTATAGAAGAAGGTATCGTTTGCAAATTGTAAATGGGAAACCTTGGTCATATCTCTACTTGACCAAAGTCCCTCAAAAACTCCTCTCCTCCACTCTCACCATCAATCTACTTATAGTATCAACCACTATGGTAAAGAGAAAAGGAGAGAGGGGATCTCATTGTCTTAAACTTCGATATTGTTTAGCCTAACCCTTTGCATTTTCGTTCACTAAGATTGTAAAAGTCGTTGTGGATAAATATCCCCTCATCCTCCTAAGTACATGGTTCAGAAATTCCTAATCAACATGATCATAGGCTTTTTCAAAATCAATTTTGATTAGCACCCCCTCTTCTCATACAAAACTTCATTAGCAATCAAGATGATGTGCAAAATTTGTCTTCCCTCAACGATGGTGCCTTGAATCCAGAAGACAATAGCTTGGAAAACTTCCCTCTATCACCTCGAAAGCACTTTAGGTATGATTCTATGCAAACTAGTCACCAAACTAATGGGCCAAAAATCTAATAACTTGTTTGATTCGTTTTTTATACCAACACGCTATGTCCAAAAGAATGCTTTTCTTCTTTTAGGATTTTCAAAGACACATATTCCACTCTCAGATTTTTGATTTTACAAATTGTAATTTTTTCATGGTGTAACCTTCCCTTCTACAAATGACATTCATTCACCAACATATGTTCTCCTTGAAGTTTGAATGACTTGGCAGCCCACATGTTCTCAAATTTAAAAGGCGTTAATTGATTAAAGTTGGTATCTAGCACAGTGAACTGATCAAAGCCAATCTAGGAAGAACTCCTTGGATGCTTTGAGAAATCATGATCCCACTTACTAGAAAATAAAGGAATCTATCAACCTTTGCAGGATTGGGTTTTCTTCTGGAATTGGACCAGCTAAGGGTGGATGAACTAACTCACATTCTTTTGTTAGGTCATCAAGATCCCTCATGCTTAGGGATGAACTAGCATTTAACTATACGGCATTACTGCATGGCACAGTGAAATCTCTACCAATTTACATTTTAGAAAAGTTAAACCACTAAAATGTTGCTTTTTCATGGGGAGGTTTGGTGGAAAGTGCTAACTATAGACCAATTAAAAGAAGAGGACACCATCTTGCAAGGAGATGCCCTTTTGTAGGAAAATGAAGAAAGGCAGAGCATCTCTTGGTCACATTACTAAAGATTTGGGGGCTTTGGGCAGCCCTAACTTCTGTTGCAAGAGATGTTTGGGCTATCCTCTATGATTAAAAAGATTTGCCTAACTGAAATTGCACCCTAGTAGGCTTACGAGAAAGGCTATGAAGGTGGCTCCCCTCGGTCTTATTCGGGCAATTTGTAAGAGAAAACAAAATTGTGTTCGAAGATGCTACTTTCTCTTACGATGGTGAGCTCTCTTTATTAGCTCTCTAAATTTGCAGGTGACTCTTTTCTTGATATATTGCCTTTCTATTGTAGGAATCTTTTGTGTATTCTCAATTCTCTTTTGTTGTTGCTCCTTTGTATACCACCGTAATAAACTTGGGATACCTTTTGGCTCTCTTTTGTTGGGTTTTTATATATTTCTCTTTGCCCATAAAAAAAAAAAATCTTGAGCTCAACTACGATAAAAAAATCTTGAAGCTCCACCAAAAACCTTTTAAATGTAGAACATTGGCCTAAGTAAAGAAAGCCAAGGAACCTTCATCCTTAGATTCCGGTTTCATTGTCAGACCAAATTCTTCTCTGGCGACTTAATCTCCATATCCACGATTGCCCTCACCTAAGCTCCACGGTTGTAGAGCGACCCTTTATTTTGATCTTCCACACATTGCCATTCAACATCTGTTCAACCTTTTTTGTTCCTATTGAAAGTAAATTGGGTTTCATGTTGGCAAAAATATATTTCTACCCTCTTATTTTTAGCCAGACCTTTGGCATTCAGTGTTGATTTTCTTTGAAAGATTGAAAATAGACCACAATAGGATAAAGTTTGACACCAAAGGACAAAGAGGATATCTTCTTCCTCTGAATACCTTATCATAAAGCAAAAATTTTCTATTATTTTTGGAAAAAACATAACATTCATAAATTATCTTATATAGTTGAGCCTATGTTGAAAGAGGAAAAGGTTCCTCTAGTTCTTATTTCACCATTTGTTAAGTGTAAAAGAACACAGAAAGTTTCTTAAAGTATATATATATACATTTATCAATTTTGTTTTTGTTTTGTTTATATATATGTATATGTCATATATGTTATCAAATAATTGATACTATAGTTTTTGGCCCAGTAGAGAATAGATTATGTCATTCTATCCACAAAGGCGTTACAAACCAAATGGGGTCCTTCTGGACTTCCAAATAAACAATGTAGTTCAAATTGCGGAGAGGTGACTCAGACTACAGGACTCTATCTATTAAACACATTTTTATCTTCAAACAAATGTTTCTATATTTCAATCTGTGGATTTGGGGTTAAATACTTTTATTTGGTGAATTTGAGTTTAATATGAATATCATGCTTCTTAACATACTTGAACACAAATGGTAGTTATTAGATGCTTTTATATGTCCTTGAGTCAATTTCTTGTGCTTTATAGCTTATCTTGTCGGCGTGTTACCTTGCTCTGTTTATGTGTGCATGCGTGGGTTTGTATGTTAGGGATACCTAGGTAAAATTATGTGGAAATTATATTTATTTTAGATTTTTGAGACAGCAAAGTTTTGGTTGACCATGGTGTTCATGGTTTTGTGCTTGTATCTGTTTGCATTTACCTCTACTAGTCATTTTTCAATTTATCTTTTGTTATTTTAGGAGGACCATAAAAGTTATGGTGAATTCTATTATCAGACAGATTGTTATTCTCCCATGGTTTTTGATACTGTAGTATTTACAATTCAATTTAGTTTTGGAAATTAGTTTGTAGCTGGAAACTGCTATTTAAAATGAATAAATAGTCTGTTTTTGGAAATGATTTTAATTTACAATCATTTTCCAAACCGAGCCGTTCCCATTCTGGCAAAAACATAACAAACCAAAGGCAAACTTTAATTGATTGTTTTTCACTAGACCTAATGTTTATTAACATTCTGGAAAATATAGATGGTTTGTTGGACATTATCTTGATGAAATAAATCTTAAAAAGAATCATATTCTGTTTGTGTTTTGAAAATTCAGTGTTTTTAGTGTTTATCTATATGTTGTAAATAACATCTTACAAAATCTAATGCTATGTTCACTTCTGTATCATTATTTGGGAATGTTGCTTTTGCTAGCCAACCGTTAGTTTTATACTCTCAGTCATCATGCAGACAGATATATGCATTTGTTGGGATATTCAATGATTATGGATTAATCACTTCATATAATTAAATGAAGTTAATTTCAGGCATTGTGGATAGGCAACACAGGCTTCTTCTTTATATTTTCATACAAAAAGCAAGCATAGAAAGCATGTATCAACAAGTTAAACTGATGAAGCTTGTTCCCACTTAAATATAAATAATGAGAGTGATAAATTTGCCTATGTTTAGCTGGTCGTGTGAAACATAAATATTGACACCTTGTTGGGCTCTTATAAAAATTGGGGAAGCTGAGGTGAAAAGGAAAAAGTGTGATTATCTTTATGGTAAAACCATCTGATTCAATTTGTAACTTTACGAAATTTATATGTTTTTACTGTCTTTGTGATTATATTTATAAACTATTTTTAATTTAATTAAGGGATGGTATGTGTACTGGTTTGAACAGAGGTTCTAATTAACTGATCTTCTGATATAATATCAATGCAGTTGTATCATTATCATACAATTAGAAATACTTTATTAATTTTTTCTCCTTAAACTTTAAGTCAACTAATTTCTTTCTTATTTTGTTCCTTTTGTTGAAAAAAATGAAATTGATTATGTGAATTCTGTTGTTGTTTCATTGAACCGATTCTTCTAAGCAGCATCGGGCGATGTTATGCGCATTAGACAGTGGTATGTTTTAATTGGTTTTGAATTATGGCTCTCAAATATACTCTAAAATTCTCTTAATTGTGTGCCTGTTTCATGGAGAGCAATCTCTATGGAATCATCCAGCAAAGTCCATTTCCTGGATAGTTTGAAGTTTATTATGTTATGTGATACTTGTTTTGTTGCTTATTTTTTTACTAGAGAAAGTTCAGATGCTTCAGGGAAAAACAACCTCTTCAGTGAATTGTTTTAACTAAGCAGGATTGGGCAATTTCAGGAAGTTCCTCTTAAGTTCTTTTTCTTGCTCGAGTTGATTGTTTTTCCTTATATATATTGATATCAGGCGGATTCTGCAGTTTATCGACAAACAATAATTTGGGTTAACACTGCTCAGTGTGGGCTTATCTATAATAACAGTTAGTTTAATCAAATATATGTATCTTGTTATTTGTTTCTTTTGTTTGTTTGTTTTAATTTTTGTTGTCTTTTCCCATCTGTTTGGAGAAATAGCATATGAATCATTTAGAAAAATCAAACCAGTCAAACATTAATTTTTCTCCCTCATGCCTGTATCAATTCTCTGTGAGTAGTGATACAAAGAAGTATATACAATCCCTTGTTCTTTCCTTAATATTTAGTAATTGAATGGTAAAAATATGCTCGAATCTGTCTTGCCTCTGGAACAATGAAATGGATTCAGATTCTCAACTACTCTTTACCATTATCTATCACTCTCTTTGATAATAGATATCCTTATATTTCTATAAAGAGACGGTTAAATTTAGAAGTTCCACACAAGGTGATATTCATTTATGATATTTCGAATGACAGCTCATCACTAGCACTAAGGGATTTTGTTTCTACTTGCTTTGCATTTGAAAAGGCCACTAGAACTAGAATCTTCATATTTTCCTTTTCACAGAGAAGACAAATTTATGAATATAATTTACATCCACATCCATGTTGATCCTCATAAGCCCTTATTCAATCACCATTTCAAGTTACTGAGAAGAGGTTAGTGTGTCATTCTTTTACTTAATACATACATGCATGCCTCCTGTTCACAGGCATTGTTCAACTGCCCTACACCACTTAAGCATCGTGAATTTTGAGGTCCTGCTGTTAACTGAACTACACCCCATAGACAATATTCTTTATCCGTACACTTCACTCATATACGGAAACAGGCATATGGGTGAAACCCCTCTTTTAAACTTCCCTGTAATTTATTTGTTGCATCTACAGATGAAGTTGGTCTGTGATATAAAGTTATCTTGCAAGTATACTTTAAATCAGACGAGGTGTAGGAGTGTACTATTATTGTTCTTGGTTTGAACTGTATCTGATTTATGCAATCTCCTTAAAATGTGTTTTGTGTAGTTTGTTATATCTTCTGATATCATGCTGAACTTAGCATTTTACTTTGTTTTGGAGATAAATTTCAAACGAATTAATCAGCAGAAAAATTCTAGCTCATATAGAAGAAAGAAAATTTGAATCTGGTGGCTATGTCAATAATTATAAGATAGGACTATGAGAATGTAATGACACAATATCATATCATCAAAAATTGTCTTGAGTTATTAAGACAAACAGTGTCCCTCTGTACCAATATTCTAGCTGCTTGTTTATGAAATTTAATATGACCATTTCATGGTCTTTGTTGAATTCTAGGTGACATAAAATGAGAATTCAATTAAAGTCCATATGGAAATGCAGTATATCTTTCATGAGTGACTGACTTGTTGCTCATGCATTAGTTAACAAAGCTTCCATGGAAGTCTTCCAAATTATTTCTTTGGAACCCTCATGACCCTTTATCACAAATTTGATCTGTGCATTTGTCATGTTTATAAACATGGAGAGAAGAAGTTAGACCCCATGTCATTTAGTGTGTTTTTATGGGTTACTTATCTATTCAAAGGGCTTAGTATTACAGTCTCTCCCTTAAGTTTATATACCAGTTAGTTAACAACATTCGACGAAAATAAGCATCCTCTCTCCCACATTGATCTTATCACTCAGTTGAATTATGTTCAGAAAAGAAGCGTGTTTTTGCCTCTTATACCTTGAGGATGTCTTTGTTGAAAGATAATCATAAGTAGTTATGAGTGGTGTGGATGGAGAGAGTTAATTACTATAGGCCCTTTAATAGCCAGAGATGGAGGAGGTTTAAAGGCTTATGTTCAACTTGGAGTCAAAATCTTTGGTTGAGGGATGAATATGGCTTTTGGACGAAACAAAGATGATGTGTTTCTATAAAATCGATGTCTGGAATCTCTTAACTGATACTTTGATCTTTCCATGGTTGTAGGTTTGAGTGGTGTTGCCACATTGAAAATTTGTTTCTTACAGCGACAACAGGAAAGATCACCTTTCTGGATCGACTTAAAGGTTCTCCACCACTGTGATCTTCTGTACATCTTGACAGAAAGCTGGACCAGCCTCTCATCATTGTATCAAGACAAGATCTTTGTGGGAGCTCTCTTCTCTCTTTTGGGGTTGCCAGTCAGCCCCTCTCATGAGACCTCTTAAGTTGGAAAGGTTTTGAGTGCAAAGGAAAAAAGGTTGGCAAACAAGTCCTTTGTGTTTATGATGGACAGTGTGGAAAGATAGGAACATGGATTGCTTTAAAGGATGATGTGTTATCTTTACATGGGCTAAGAAACTCTTTAGCACTCTTCTTTAGTAGGAGACCAAATTGTCTAAAGTGGTGGGCCTTAAAATTTATGGATTTATTGAGTTGAGTTATATAGTTGAGTGGGGTTGGATTTTGTATATCTAGCTGTTATATGTGCAGTTTTTATTGGGGCCTTCATCTCTTGTAATTTCATTATTCATTTAATTGCCTTTTAATATATTTTCTTTGCTTATCAAAAAAAAAAAAGAAAAAGAATAAATCATAGTGATTCAGTGGATTCTGATTACTTTATTTCAGTAACAATACAAATCAAATCCTTCTTTTTCACCTGTGTTTTGTAAAGGAATTCTTGTCCTGTAGTCTTAAAAACCAATCTGAATCTTCTGGCTCCAAAATATCTTCTAACTTGATGACTAAATAACTCTTAAGAAATCTTTTCCCTCTGGAGTGGTTCTTGGCATATGAGTTTCAAGGTATTTGAAGGTGTATACTAAGCGAGCAACTATTATTTCAGATCCACAATAGCTCAAGAATCCAAATCAAACTGGAGATAGATCTCTCAAAGAATTGAATTGTGGCATTGACAACCTGTTGAGTCCACTACAGATGTTCATCTCTGTGACCATCCGAAAAGAGTTACTTAAGAATGCACTGAAACCTCATATCATTGTCTCGTGTAACATCTCTAAACCCACTTGTCACACATTTATCATTCACATTAATGATTATCCATTACCATTCATATGACAAAGAGGAGATTGATGAATGCTGTGAGAGGAGATGGAAGCACTGAAAAGAACCAGATTTGGGAAGTGTTGAGAAAACAAAGGAAAGTACCAGTTGAATTACACATGGATTTTCATGGTAAATCAATGTATAAAGCGTGAGTTGTGATTAAATTTTACTCAGTTCTATAATTGTTCATCAAGAGGCACATCAGTGGCAAATGTTTCTATGTAGGCTATTGGCATCAGCAGTGCACTGACTAAGAGCTTCTTTAATATAATGTAAATAATGCATTTTCATGGTTATTTGAATGAAGAAATATATATGAATATTCTCCTAGGAGTTTTAGACAAAATGGGTAGCAAAGTTTACCACCAGACTGAAAAAGGCCTTGTGGGTTGAGACAATCTGGAGGCGTGGTGTAAATTCTCTCTCAGACTAAGGCAGATCTCAACAAGAATCTGGTTCTGATCTCTTCATGAAACACTTTCGACATAGGAGTTACTATTCTTCGGATGTATGTAGATGACATCATTGTAACTGGAAATGATGGCAGACAGGAAGAACTAAAGCAGCAGCTGGTCAGGGTAATTCAAGAATTAAGGAACTCGGCAAACTCAAGTATTTCCTTGGAATTGAAGTATATTCTAACATCTGCTGGTTACATCTTAATGGAAGTATGTGGTTGACTTTTGAAGGAGACAAGTAAAATTGAGTGTAAACTGGATTGCTGCTCTTATGGATGCTAATCAGAAACTTGGAGAAGGCAAAAGGAAGAACCTAAGGTTGATAAACAGATGTGGGACTTGTAGGAGGCTTATCTACCTAGCTCACGCCAGTCTGATATAGCCTACTCAATGAGATCATTAATTAGTTTATCTGTTTCCAATGGAGTCATACCTTCAAACTGCGTATAGAGATTTTTCATTACTTGAAGAAAGTCCAGGAAAGAATCTTGTTTAAAGGAATGGCTATCTCTTCTTAGAAGCCCTACATTGATGCATACTATGTTGTATTAGTGGTGGACTGAAAGATCTTTCAGAGCCTATTGTACTTTTCTAGGAGCATTTGGTGACTTGGAGGGAACAAAAGAATGTTGTAGCGAGATCATCAACTGAGTTACAATTTCGAGCACTTGCTCAAGGCTTGTGTGAAGTTGATGGTTAAAATATTTTAAATGACTTGAGAATCAGCCTGATCTTTGGACTTTATTGGGACCTTCAATGGCAGCTATAATATAACCTCTGTATCCTATTCAATGCTAGGACAAAGAACATTGAAAGTAATAGGCATTTATCAGAAAAACTAGATGAAGAAATTGTTTGCATGTCATATGCAATGAAGTGGATTAGATGTCTTAACGAAGGATTACACAGCTCAAATTTTCACTATTTCCAAGTTAGAGATAGAAGGTATCCATGTCCAGCACCAAGAGCTGTGGTCATATAACAACTATGCGTTTTGTTATTAGGAAGTATAGATTTTAGGATTGTTTGTCTTGATATTCTGGAAGATTATAGGATAGTTTCATGATTCTAGTGATTATTATGGGATGGTTCAAGGAATCATTGATTTTCTTTTGATTTGTAGAATTGGGTGTATATACTCTTCGTAATTCTGAGTTTGAAAAAATAATACAAATTCATGTAGTAATTGGAACATCACTTTTTCACTGTAGTTTTCATGCATGTTATAATTGCGTTATATGTTGTTGATCATGACTACCAGTTACCCTCCTTTTTATATGTTATCATAAATCATTAAATACGTAGATATATATTTCTCTTTCATAAAAGCCTTCCCAATTAGTTTCTGTAATATGCCATGATCTTTCTCCATTTCTTTCAAGAGGCTATACTGTTTGAGATCCTCTTGAGTTCATGTCATATCCTTTGTTCCTCTCTTGAAAAATGGGTCCAATATCACAACATTCCATGATCCTGGATTTGACTCTATTAGATTATTTTATGGCCAAAAATAAAGAAAAAATTATGTTCTCATTCATCTAGAATTCCCTTGATTTTTGTGATGTTCAACAATATGATGAACGATTTTCATGTTCATATCTAAGGGCCCATGTTAAATGTTGGATATTTTGTCATTTGTTGTTTTTCCTTTGTTGTTGCTCCTTCAAAAAATAATGTGACTTTACATTTCATATATTGGTCAGTTGACAATGCCAGATGGATTGTGGCCGAGGCTCAGCTTCATCAATTTAAATATGTTCTCTGAGAGTTAGACATTGAGTTCTCTGTCTTGCTGATATATTGTGTTATTCTTCATCCTTGCAGATTTATGAGCGCTTTGATGTGGATTCAATAGTAGACTCTGATGATGCTAAAGCCGAATATTTTTGCTGAGAAGGTTTATTTTAATTATCAGTTTTCAAATAGACAAAGTGATACATAGAGATATTCGGTAGCTTGTCTTCTTCTGGTTTCTATTTTTTTTCTTTTGTAGAAAGCATGGATAACCTGAGTTGGATTTTAGTTAGAGAAAAGGGTGGAAGCTTGTCTTACTTTTAAATAATGTTGCATTATCAGCCATCCCACAAATAGCTGCTCTGGTCAAACCAATACATGCTTTAGGTCTTTATGTTTTCTTTGATAATTGAAGAACAACTTCAATTCAGGAACTAAAAATAATGTAATTTGATAAAAGAATCAAAGCCATGAATTAAAATAAATTCCCTTCTTTTTAATGGCTTTGAAACAGAATAAATAATCTAGTTAATACTTATACATGAGAAAAACTAGGTTTTGAGGAGTTTGATAACACTAACTAAAGTTAAAGATGGAAAATATTTATCAAATTTTGTAACCCATAAATTCTAATGGTATATAAGATCATTTAATTATCCCCAGACAAAATTCTTTGAGAATCCTACTCATTAGAGCTTTTGGCGAAAAGAGGTGCTATCTTTGGCATGTACTATTTCGGTTTATTTTCCTTTTCCTTCCTTTTTGCTGGTAGTTTGTGCTGCGGACTAATGAATAGAAACATGGATTCCTAAATGCAATCATTTATGCTTCACTTTGAATTTTTTCCCCTGTTTCAGTTGAAGTATAGCTCCTTCGCTTCATGAACTCCAATTTCATTTTAACTTCTGAGAATATAATTTTTGTGGATTTTCTGGTTATAAAAAATTAAAATGTTTTGGTTGTAAACATTCTCCACTCGAACATGTACACAGGTTTATATGGTGCATTGACTTTTATTGCTTGCCTTTGATTGTTTTGGCAAGTCCCATTTCCTATATTTTTTTATTCATTAAAGAAGCCCAGAAATTTCAAAACACGTATACAGGGTGGTACAGCTACAAGAGAGGGCAAACAAAACAAGCCTCCCCCACGTAAACTAGCTCTAGAGTTAGTAGAAGGATACACAAAAGAATTCTAACAACTGAAAGATCTACATTGGAATCAACCCAGCCCAGAATGTAGGAGCTGCTGAAAGAAAGCTTCAATCTGCTCAGAGAAAGTGTTGTCTTCAAGATCCCATTTCCTATATTTGATCTCATTATAAAAGAATGTTGTGTGTTGAATTCCTACTACTAGAGTTTTCACAAATATAAGTAAATAAGGAAGGAGAACATCTAAATTGTAAACCTGTAGAAATTTTGGTACTATGGAATTTCAAGTGATTTGTGCTTGATGCAAAGAATGAGGAAGAATGTAAAGAAGAATCATTCATATTCCCTAAGGAAATTTTAAGGGAGAAAATGAAAGGGTGGAAGGTTACATTTTTGGCATGGTCTATGATGCAAGCACAAATGACACCGTTTAAATAGAGAAGGCTTAGAGTAAAGCGGTCACGTTTCGTTAAGAAGAAGCGAGGCCTTAGTAAGTTAAAATGTCGGTGATTTTTCCTATTTCTCTTTTATTCCTTTTTTCATCAGTTTTTCTATTAATTTCTATCAGAATGGATTTGGGGGAAAGTTGTTAGGAGTTTGTTAGGCTAAAAGCTATTTGTAGAGGAGAATTGGAAGGGAAGTCTATGCCTTGATTTGTTAAGTGTAACCGATTCCATTGTCTTTGCCTTCTCTCTACCATCATCCATCTTCATCGATACATGGTGTATTGCATCAATTGGTATCAGGCTTTGATTCTGCGCACATTAGTAATGGATGAAGGACCTCGTCTCGGATCACAGCAAGCCTTCTAGAAGATGATAAGAAGGATTAGGCGACACCAAGAGTGTGGCGTGTTGAAGTTGAAGTGAAGCGGCGCCAGGACTCTAGCTGAACTCAAAACCTTGATTCTGAGTCTCGACCTTCAAAATCAAGAAGTGATGCTCATGAAGTGTGCGGAGAAGGAGAAACATCTCCACTATTTAATGCCACCAGTTGGTGCTGAGTTGAAACATAGCCTTCCTGGTCCATCTCAGAAAGGTGGACTCTCATTTGATGGAGTGGACTGGGTAATGCGGTTGCTAGGTGGAGTACTTTTAAATGATTGCCACGCCTCACGAATAGTGCGTTTAGCGACCCTAACGTCTAGACGGAAAGGCTGTTGGTGGCACCAAGGGTATGTGAAATCAGCGTAATCAGGCTTATTTGGGTGGATTGAATGTGGGAGCTTTGAATAGCCGATTGGATATCATGCTTATGTGATGATTTTGATGAGAAATCTCGGCCAGTGCAGGGTGTGATCATGGACCGAATTTGATGAACTCTATCCTAGAGCTGGGGTAACTGAATCTCGGGCTTTAAGTTTCTTTTTATCTGGATTAGTGGATGAGTTGCAGATGCCTGTTTGAATGTTAAACCAAACTGCTAATGTATTCTCTAACTCGTTTGCAGAAATTGCAGTAGCACCTCCAAAATAAACTCCACTAAGAGCCCCTTCAATCCACATACACAGCAAGCAACTCTTGTCTCTTTTCACCCTACTAACCCCTTCAGTTCCATATAAACACTAATTCTTCCAACACAACTTCTAACAAGTCACACAACCAAGTCTTTACTTTGCCCTCTACCTTCTACCACCTATTGTTCCTAAACCTAATCCACCCCAAATCCAAAATTTCAATGAACTATATCAATAAAGATCTTATTGACAGGTGTGCCAAAGGAGTTATGTTTCTGGTGTGATGAAATTTGTCCTAGCCATCATTGTGAAGAAACGGTTGTAATGTGATGTAACTGCAGGTGGACATAGAATGTCGGAGGAAGAAGGACTACCACCTATCAGACAGGGCGATCTGGGTAGCATTGCACCAGTTCAGCTATCTCTGAATGCTCTGATTGGAGGAGGCAACTCAAACATTATGACATTAACTGGATGCTATAAGGGCATGCCTCTGTTGGTGCTTATTGACTCTGGAAGTACACACAACTTCCTTAGTACTAATCTGGCCAAAAAACTTAATTGTCCGTGCAGGCAGTGAAGAGTGTCAAGGTGACTGTGGCTAATATGAAGCAAGACCTTACACTCTTGGTGTCCAGAATTTACCTGGAAGATGCAGGGCGTGAGATTTCTGTGTTGATATTGCCTCCTTCCCTTTCGATATTATGACTTAATCTTAGGAACTCAATGGCTTGCTATAACTTGAATCTATAATAGTGATTGCTAAGTTTGCAAATGAGGATTTTATGCTACAGGGACAACTGTGTCCAATTACAAGGTGAAGAGGATGTTCTGATCAATGGATTGGGAACATGGCTAAGCTGTTAGGGTGAACTCAACAACTCTTCTGTGCAGCTGCTGTCAGCTTAGCTGGTGCTTTGATCCAATTCAGGGATCTGACTCTATTAATCTGGACACCAACCTGCCCACAACAGTTCCAACGATTGCAGGAACTTTTGACTTCTTATGCTGACGTCTTTTCTGAACACCAGGCTTGCCTCCTGTCTGACTCATGATCACAGAATTGACTTGAAGGGAAGGGCTGGACCCAGTCAGTTGTAGGCCATACAGGTATGCTCTTTACAAAAGATTTCTGAAAAACTTATTTTCTAAATCATTTGGAAGCGGGATGTTGAGGCAGTGGGTGTTTGTGATCAGTGGGATGACTGAGTGGGGAGGACAGAAATTGCAGGGACTCAGGCTCTTAATCGGGTGACAATCCAGGATAAATTCCCCATTCAACAATGAAGAATTAATTTGGAAGAATTAGGTGGTTCCACCATTTTTTCCAAAGATTGAACTTCGATTTGGCTATTGGCAGATTTGCATGCATCTGGCGACATACAAAACCCAAGATGCATCAAAGGCCACTTTGAATTTTGGTGTTGCCCTTGTTCTCTCTAATGTGCCTTCTACATTCTAAGCCTTATGAACTCCATTTCAGAACTACTATTCTAACTAATTCAATACATGTTGTTTTTCGATATTCTGATTTATAGCAGGAAACTTACTAGTGAAATCATTTGCAGCATAACGATTGCTTTGCAGGTCCTTGAGACAATCAGCTCTTTGCTAAACTTGAAAATGTTTCTTTATACCTTCTAACATTGGGTATTTGGGTCACGTCATTTCCTGTCAGGAGTTATTACTGACCTAAGAAAATCGAGGCAATTATGAATTGGCCTCCAACCTGCCACGCAAACAATTAAGAGGATTCTTGAGGCCTCACTGGCTACTACAAATTTATCAGGAACTATGGAAAAATAACTTAAACCATTAACAGATATGCTCAAGAAATTGCATTTCAGTGGATGGAACAGGTTATGAGCTTTTGAAGAACTAAAGCAAGCCAAGGTAACATCACTAATTCTTTATCTATATTTCTCAAAGAGTTTTACCATCGAGACTGATGCTTGTGGTCAAGGCATTGGAGCAGTCCTAATAAAGAAAGACCCCATTGCATTTATCAGTAAAGCCTTGGTGGAAAAACACCAAAGTCTATCAGTATATGAGAAGGAGATGCTGGCAATTCTTTTTGCTATTAAAAAATGGGAGCCATATTTGATCAATCATCATTTTGTTGTGAAGACTGATCATCAAAGCCTAAAGTGCCTTCTGGAACAAAGACTCACTACACCAACTCAGCAGGCTTGGATGGCAAAGTTAATGCAATATGATTACGTGATTCAGTACAAAGCAGACAAAAAGCATTGCAGCGAGATGCCTTTTCTTGATTACAGAACAGCTGACTCCTTCTTTACTAACTCATATCAATCTTCTTCTCAGGTCTCTATGACAGAATCCTGACATTAGTGGACTACAGGCCCACACTTATTGAAAGTGATTACAGCTAAATCTCTTACTCTCTTTGCATACTCTAAATATACATGGAGCAAGAGATGAGCCTGCATCACAAAAGGCAAACTGGTGGTTTGTAATGATACATCAATCAGAACTGAATTGCTTCATTATTATCATGATTCTCTACAGGAGAGGCTTTCCGTCTCTAAGTTTGTAGGCAGAGAAAATTACATTTCACCAGGCAAAATCGTAATTTATTGCGTCAAATTTTCTAGATCTCGGATGGCGACGGACTTCACCGTTGGAGATCGTCTCGCCAAATCTAGCTACCCGCGTCAATTTAGTGAATTAGGCGGTCGAATTTCCACGTTTTAGGCGTGAGGTGTCGAGGAGACACATGGCAAAATAAGTGGATGCCAAGTGGCAGGAATAGAAGGCTGCCACGTGGCAGGGGACCAAAGACCAACAATCTCATGTTCTCATGAGGACACATGGCACCAAAAATGAAATACATGGCTCACATTGAGCCATGTGTAAAGTGGGTTGAAAGTCAAAGAATGAAGGGCAAACTTGTAATTTGAGGGAGAGACATCATCTTCTCCACTTAAACTATTAAAACAAAAAGCGTGAAGGGGATCACGGTAGGTGAAGGAACCAAAATGGGTTTTTAGTGTGAAGGTCCTCCTTCTCTCTAAGATCAATCGGACCGTTGGATTTATTGAGACAAGAAGGAAAACGTTCTCTGACGGGCCGAGCTCACAGCGTGGACCACTGGATTCACGGTTTTGACAAGCTCAAGAGGTAGGGGTTTCTCCTACTTGTGTTTATTCCCATTTTTAAGTGTTTTTGATGTTTCGGTGGCTTGAGGCCTTGATGACCGTTTGATCGGTCCCAAAGCAAAGTGGGTTGGTTACAATAACCCAATATGAGATGACGTGATTGCCCGAGAAATTAGTGGAGTACGTGCAATGAAATTTTATTAAAATGCATGTGATCTATGGAAAATCTTGAGAATGAGCAGTGATCGATTAAAAGCATGGGACGAATTGTAAAAATTTTTGGACATTTGGGACAATCGGGTGAAGCCCGAGAGCGATGTGGGGTGGTAAGTTGGGTTTATGCAATAATTATGCTTTGGTGTTTATTAGACATTAAATGGAGTAAAAAATTCGGTTCCAAAAAGTGAAAGCAGGGGTTGGACAAATTGGGCTGCCCGTGGACAGCCCGCTATTTGGAGACTGGGGCCTAATTACTTTGATCCGGGTTTGTCAATAAAATAGGCCATAAATCCATGTGTTTTGGTATGAAATTGTATGAAATGAATGACTTGAGTTGGTGTGGTGTAAATCAATGGGTTAATTAACTAATGGTATTCTTGTAGAGTCCCATTATCTGGAATGTAATTGTATTGTATAAACACATTAGGAGTTAAATTGTGATTTGCTCAATTATATGGAATATAATTGTAAGTATAAACCATTGGAGATAAATTTATGATTTGCTCAAGTAAACTAAATTAGGTGATAGTTGATATCATTGAATTACATGTGTGTAATTGTAGTTGATTGAAAATATCATGGCGTATTGTATAAATGGTTTTTTGAAAATGGTATGTCACGTTTCCTTATGCATTGGGCAACTAGAAGTTAGGTGTGAGTGCATGACATGGATTTTGTAAGCGGGCATGTTTGCGAAGGAATTTCACGGGATGTCGGAGAATTGGGTTGAGAGATGGAGCGACGGATCATTTCGGATGAGGACCGTATTGTTTCGAGCTCTGCTCAATTCACCTCGGAGGTAGTCCCATATTTCACCAGAATATTTTCGGTATATATTTTCAAGAACAAAAGTTTTGTTTTGAAAATGATTATTTTCTCATACATGGCAAGCGAGTGTGCGTGAGTCGGTGAGGACTCGTGACATGGGGTGATCATGTAGGCTAGTAGGATCTGTATTTGCGGTGTGTGTTTGCTGGAGCATTGCCGCACTTAGGTGGTGAAGTGGCCACTTAGGCGATTCTCCCTCTTGACTTTTAGCTCACCAGAGTAAATGGGACACTGCTTTATTTTTCGAATTACGTGGAAGCTTGTTCGAGAAAACCAATGATTCATTTAGAAAGTCGAGTTCATGATTTGTGATTTTGGATATAACATGTATTAGACTTGTAGATGTTAAATATATGTTTGGCCATAAAAGTGTAATCAACTATTCGGTGTGGGAAATAATTGGAGAATAGTTGTGATCTCTGTTTTTATGAGTATTAGTTTATGGGCAGTGGCAGGTATTGGATCTCATTGCATATATTGAATTTGTTTGGGACGGGTAAATGCAGTTATTCCTGAGTTTTGTATTTGGGTAGAGCTCCCGGGTACAAAGGAGACTCTGCCGTTTTCTAAAGTGGCGTCTGAGTAACCGAGCATCCCGCCTTATTCCATGAGGTTGGCCAGGGTGGTCTACGGACCCCGGTTTTGGGTAAATCGGCAGTATCGAGGCTTAGGTATCACAGTGCCTAAGGGCTCGGGTTTAATTAACCATCCTGTAAGGTGGTTTTTGAGTGTAGATATGGGCCTGGAAACCTATATATAGAAAATTTGGAGCTTGGAAGTGCATGGTTGAGAAAACATCACCACTAGGTGTGGTTCGATGTTGAGTCTAAGAAAATCACGGGACAAAACTAATTTACACTCGTACACGGTGTTGATGTGTTTGTGTATTTGTGAATTATTTAGTGTGTATACCATGTTGTATATTTATGATTGGTGTGCTTGTACTTAGCACATAGGAAAACAAGTGATGTGTAGAAAATGTTTGAGTTACAGTGTAAAAAAAAAAAAACTGGAAAGAAAATAAGAAAGAATAAATTTTATAAATTTATTGGCCTGTCAGGTGATAGAAAGTAATTTTCTAAGTTGAAGAAAAATATGGGAAAATAAATTTTGCAATTTATTAGTGGAAGAATTTTGAGGAAAAATGGAAAAAGAAAATAAATTTATAATTTATTTGGTTATGAGATGAGGAAAATAATTTTCTAGGATTTTACAAGGTGTAAAATTGAAGAAAAATAGAATAGAACACAGTAAATTTGTTTGAGTGTAAGAAGAATGGAAAAAATGATTTTATGATTTTTGTGTGATTTTTCCAGCTGCTGGAAATAATGAAAAAAAAAAAAATTAATTAAAGTGAAAAACGAAAAAAAAAATTTAGTGCAGAAAATTTGATGGGCTACTGCCCATTTGTACAAGATGGATAAAATTGACCGAATCGTTTTGATGATTTTTGGATAACATGTATTAGACTTGTAGATGTTAATATATGTTTGTATAAATTCATGTCAACATCGTGAATTATTGGGGAGATAATTGGAGAATAGTTGTGATATCTGTTTTATGAGTTATTAACATGGGCCCCGAGTGGCCGTATTGGATATATTGCATATATTGGGTATTTGGGACGGGTAAATGCAGTTATTTATGGGTTTGTATTTGGGTAGAACAAAGTCTGAAGAGGCTGCTTAGATTTTTAAAGTGGCGTCGGGTAACCCAGACATCCACTTAATATTATGCGGGTTAATGGTGGTCAAGCGGACCCCGAGTTTTAAGGGGAGTCACAAAGTCGCTACTCAAAGGTTGGCTTCAGTAGTCTTTTGGAAGGGAATGAGGAGGAAGTTAGTATGTACTTGGGCTTGTTCGGTTTGTCATGCTATAAACTGAAAACATTACCTCTCACAGTTATTACAGCCATTGCCAGCTGCGGAAGGTGTGTTACAGATCTCACCATGGTTTTGTTGGAAGGATTGCCTAAAATCCCAGACTATCTTGTTTTTATTGGTGATTGATGTCTCACCAGAATATGCCATTTTTGTTGTTACCACACCCTACTTTGCTAAAACAGTTATTACGCTCTTCACCCAGCTAATGTCTAAGTACGCATGGGCTCCCAAACTCTATTATTTGTGACGAGGGGACACGATCTTTATTAGTTCCTTTTGGAAAGAGTTTAACAAACTCCAGGGCATAGCTATTTAGCACTCAACGCTGTCTCCCCAAACCGACGGCTAGACCGGAGGTAGAGTTAATATCGATTAAGTGAGAGGTTATTTTGGGGGTGTATGGCTGGCGACAATCAAATTGGTGGGCTACTTGGCTGCCCTTGGCGAGGTGCAGGCGCAATAGCCCGTATCACTCGCCGAAGATGTCACCATTTGAGGCACTCTATGGGTATCCTCCACCACTACATATTCCTTATTTCCCCAAGGATTCTAGCATCGAGGCTGTGGATCATTTCTTGACTGAGAAAGAATCATGGTTGGATCTCCTGAAACACCACCTTATTAAGGCACAATAGAAGATGAAGTCTCAGGCTGATAAAAACAGACCTGATAGAGAGTTTCAGATTGGTGATATAGTGTTCTTAAAGTTACAAGCTACCAGTAGACTGATCTGCACTCTGAAACGATACAAGCTTCCCAGCCTTGCTATTGGTCCCTTTACAATCACTGATTGGTTGGCAGTGGCATATTAAGGCTACCTCTGATAAATTCACCGCATTTTCCATGTCTCACTCTTAAGGGCTAGCACATCCAAGCATTCCAGCTAACTCGCACCTCTAATCTCAGCACTAGCCCTATTCTGTTAATAGACCATTCTAGATCGTTGTGGGTTAAGCAAACATATCCTGCTGTTCAGCTCTTGTCCACTGGAGGGATCAGTCACCTGCTGATGCTTCGTGAATATGTATTGATTTGAAGATATTTTTTAATTTTCCTTGAGGACAAGGAAACTTAAGGAGAGAATTGATGCAAGCACAAACAACACCGTTTAAATAAGGAGAGAGGCTTAAGTAAAGCGGTGTGTTTAGATTAGAAAGCGGGGCACTAGTAGCCGTTAAATAGTTGGAAATGTCAACGATTTTCCTGTTTCTCTTTTATTCCTTTTTTCATCAGTTTTTCTGTTAATTTCTATCAGAGTGGATTTGGGGGAAGGTTGTTAGGGGTTTGTTAGGCTAAAGGCTATTTGTGAGGAGAAATTGGAAGGAAGTCTATGCACCTTGATCTGTTAAGTGTAATAATTCAATTGTCTTTGCCTTCTCTCTACCATCATCCATCTTCATTGATCTGTGGTGTGTGCATCAGTCTGTTAAATTTCAGGTTATTTGGCAGTGAGTGGGTTCTGGGTTTTCCATACCCAGATCAAAACCTAAGTGGGATAGTTGGGGTGGTCTCCTTCCTTATAACACCATTGGAATCCTATTCAGCCAATGTTGCATGTGCTTACATCTTTCTCAATAAGTAAGCCTACAGATTCTTATGCAAAAACTGAAACATCATACAGAAATGAAAGATTCCATGTTCCAAATTGAACAATTCCTTTAATTGTTAAAGTAAAATCAAACTTGACAAGAAGAAACTCATCCAAAAATAAAAATCCTGCAAAAATTTGTGATTGACGGTTTGCTAATGAAAGGAATTCTCTGTGGAGGGGAGACTATCAGAAGAAAATTTGGAGAGATGCAGGGGGATGGTGTTCGGGGGAGAGTAGGAATAATTTTGGGATAGGCCTATGGAAAGAAATTTGGAAAGACTGGGAAGGTATCCTTAAAGATGCCAAATTTGTGATTGGTGATGGTAGTAGAGTTAGATTTTGAAAGGATTTTTGGCATGGCGTTTCCGACTATATTTAGCTTGGCTGTCCGAAAAGAGGTTTTAATCAGGGAGGTTTGGGACATATCTAATGAAGGCGGATGGACCCTTTGTTTTAGTAGGCCTTTTAATGATTGGGAAGTGACGGAGGTGGAGAATTTTCTGCATGTTATTCAACCTTGGAGAGTTGTCTCTAATAGGGAAGACATGCTGATCTTAAAAGGGAGTAACTCGGGAATTTATTCAGTGAAGCTAATGTATGAGCTGCTAAACCACCTTGCCTATGAGTCAAGGCCTTTTCCTGCTCTTTCAGTCTGGAACCCTTTGGTTCCTTTAAAAGTGAGCTTATTTGCTTTGGAGGCGTCCCGGGGAAAGGTGTTGACGCTGGATCAACTCAAATAAAGGGGAAGACCCTTAGCAAACAGATGCTACCTCTTTGAGGAGGAGGAGGAAACCCTAGACCATCTTCTTGTGCACTGCCCATAGGCTAGAATATTCTGAGAGCTTATATCGGCTATTGTTGGTATTGGGTGGGTCTTTCCTTTTTCAGTTCGGCAAGTTCTCCTTGCTTGGCAAGGAACTCAAGTGGGAAAGAAACGTAAGAAAGTGGGGGTTTTGCCCCTTTTGCATCTTTTGGACGAGTGTGTACGAAAATAGAGAGTGGCCTTTGATAATGAGGCCTTTTTCTGCTTACAGATTAAAGAGTTCTTTCGTTTCTAATTTTTGGTCTTGGTCCAATGTGTATAGAGGGGACAGAGACAGATCTTTGCTGGATTTTCTAACTTGGATGGAGTATAGATGATTTTTTTTTTGGTGTTGGTGGGTTTTCTTGAGCCTTTTGGCTACTCTTTTGGGCTGTTTCCCTTTAGAGTATTCCTAGCATACTTTTGGGCAGCTTTTCTGTTTTCTCTCTGTGGTTAATACATGCCACTTGTTTACCCATCAAAAGAAAAAAAAAACACAAAAATCCAAAACTATCAACATGAAAAATTCATTTACAACCCCTGTATAGAATGGGTCATAAAAACTAACGTTAAATAAAATCAGAAGAATAAACCCAAGACAATGGATGTGGAAAGATGTTCTTGGATCTATAAAGAATCATGAATCTACTTGAGAGTTAAGACAATGGATGTAGACAGACAAAAGACAAGCTTTTAGAGAGTGTGGTATCCGGCTGTGTTGACCTACCTGTAGTGGTGTGGCTTTGTGACTTATGGCCCAGTGAGATGTGGCTTTGGTATTAGATTTAGGGTTAGGGATCTGGTAGGAAGCTGAGGAGGATGAGCAGTGTGGAAAGAAGGATTGGGAAAAATAAATTCTTTATTATGTTCAGTATATGTTGTAAATTCTTGGAATTTGAATAATAGTCGTATAATTCTATGTATAATCACAGAGAGGCATGATGAAGTGATGAAGCACAACTCTGGTCAGATCAGGTTTTGGAAAAATTCCATACCTTTCCTACCCTGATTACATTTCCCCAAATCTGACTCATCTGGGTTGGACCAGAACTATCAGTGGTATATTTTGGTTGTTAGGCCCAATATATATTTATATATTGAGAAAAAAATTCTGTGAAATCCCACCCTTGGGAGGCACCTTACCCAAAGGAATTGAGTTGATTGTGCTAGAAGTATTCCAACGTGGGAGGAAGAGAAGAGTAGGAAAAAGTGGCTGACTTTTTCTCTTACAACTTCCTTTCACCTATGATTGCATTGTCTTTTTCCACAAAAATATACCTAAAACCATTTATCATCATGGTAACATGCTAAAACTGATGGTATGAAGTTTGAAAGCCAATCATCAATGACAATCTCTTAAGCGATCAACTATCACAAGCTCGAGGCACATAGGATTTGGGTTTTAATATGAATATCATCTTTCTCGACACCCTCCCACTGCGCATGCGGCCCCATGCCTGCATGTGGAGAGTCAAGCTCAAGTCAAATAGTCCTTCATGGACTTTCAAATAAACAAATAGCGATTAAATTACGAGGAGAGAGGTTCGAACACAAAGACTTATACAAATGAAGCTCTGATACCATGTTAAACTACCAACTCTCCTAAAAGCTCGAGCTTATAGGATTTGGATTTAATATGAATATCATGCTTGTCAACACAATCTATGTTCCAGTCTTGCATATTATTTGATGGACTGGGACCCGTCAGAAATTGGGTACCTTGATTTTTGGACTGTTACTTACATGATAATCTATGTTCCACTAATCTATAATGATGGAATTTCCTCATTTTAGGGCTAATATCTGTTCCAGCATGTTTTATTTTGCAGTCAATTAATTTTGCAATCCTGGCATTTTCTTCCCTGCCAAATTCCATGTAGGGTTCTTTTGAATATTCTGAGTCAGGTGTTGAAGATTGTCTTACCATGATGTTTGTTGGCATATAGAACCCCCATAACCTAGGTTTCTCTAGTGTTTGAAATCTTATGATAATATATCTATGACATGTACTCATAAAAAAAATTAAAAAAAAAAGTCTATGACAAGTCTACAGTGTCCAAAAATTCAACATGAAACTAATGCAAGAATCTTTGTTTTTTTTTTTTTTTTTTTCTGTTACATATGCCTTGCTGTTTAATCAAGTTTAGTTAGTTTCCAATAGGAATGCTTTCAGTCTGAATGTTAAATACAGGGATGCAAGGTATAATATACACAGCATTGAGCTCAAAAAGTTGGCTTCTGTGAGAAAGGGTGTTAGTTTTAATGCTGGTCGTTTCCTTTCTTGCAGGTTTTCCCCAAGATAAAAGATTCTATTCAGGTATTTGGACCGTTGATTTCAAAATATTTGAAAACAAATTGCAGTAGGCCCCATGTTCCACTAAATTATCAGTAGTTAATTTTTTGTGAATTCTGTGCAATATTTTCCTGAACTTCTCATGCAGGGTGAAGTTATGCTATTTGTCAGTTCTTATTTTAGTATGTTCGTATTCGAAACTTCTTGAAGTCACAAAATGCATCCTTCTGTTTGCTTGGAGAGTAAGTACCTTCTGAAAGCCTTCAGGATATTTTATGGGAGCTCCATTTCCTGCTTTAATTGGTAAGCATCATTCTCTGGGAAATAACAACCTGTCTCTCTTCTTTTTGTCTTTGGGCAAATTCAGGTACACAAAACAAAGTGACATATCTCGTGCACGGGTTTGGTTTTTGAAGAAATCGAAAAATCGTAACACACTGAAGAGCTCACTTTTATCACAGATACAAGGTTATAATTTGATTGTTGATCATATGCTTTATCAAAGAAGTATACTTTCAGGAAATTGCTTTCATTTGCCTGACTAACTACATTTGCCTGTTGTTTTCCTATGTAGTGGTGATGATTTATTATCATGAAGAAAAAAAGTAATAATGAGAATGATTTTTGATCATTTTTCACTTGGTTTTCTGTGAATGGCACTTCTGAAGTTTACATCTCAAAGAATCTTTCATAGACCTTCAGATGTCATCCTTTAAGTAGAATCTGAGTCCCAAAATAGCTCCTTGTTTTATGCCTTTGCCTTTTCATTCAAAATTTCTTAATGATGAGAGTTTAAGCTAAAGGATTTTTAATCATTGCTACAAAATTCACTGAACAAATTATGTGCAACATTTAGATTTAGCCCCATTTGAGCTGATTTATCAATCATGGGGATACTGAATTCAAATAATTGACCAGAATCGTGAAGTTTTCATAGTGCTGAGGTCACATATGATGTATCTGAACTGTCTGAACAGTAGAAGAATGGTGCTTTAGTTTGTATATCATTCATTCTGTTATCTAGTTTAATTCTTAGGGACTTCAAAGATGATTAGTTGAGAGAGAACGCCCAGCTATGGTAGTTTTTTATTGTTATTTTCTGAATTATTTAAGAATATAGTGAGATCTTCTAGGGTTGTTTAAATCGTTAAATCTGTTCCGTGAACCTTGGTTCAACTTGTTTTAAAGCCTCATGTTCAATAAAGATTTGGTAGCCTTGAGGCTTGGCTTAAGCGATACAGGGATGGAGAGGTTTTGTGGGAGGTTCTAGGTCCAAGTCCCAATGGGGACATATGTTTACATATTAAAAAAAAAAAGGAAAAAAGGATTTAGGAAAAATTGATCAAGTATTGTTACAATTTTTTTTACTTGCTGGAATAGAAAATTCTCACTTGCATTTTGATAATTACTTGTGAACTTGTTGAACTTTTTTACTTCATCAGATGCTAAATTTTCAAAAGATATGCTACTTGAAATGTATGCCTCCCATAGACATGCATAAGAATTTTGCATAAGAATTTTGATATGCTTGATATGCTTTTATCACAGTTCACCAGAAAACAATTGTTATCGAAAACTTGAAATAGTTTTAACTTAATTTATGATATTAACTTATATTCTTGTCGTTTTCTGGTGCATAGATCGTGGCATTCAGGGTCCACAATAATCTATTCTCTCCCTGAGAGGAAAGAATTTTACCCTGAGGTGAGCTTGATTCTTTTCCCTCTAATCTAGACTACTTTCTTTATCTTTAGGATCTTTTCAAACTCTCCCTTCCTTTTTTTGGCTTCGAATATTATTTGCAGATTGTGAATATGCTTGAAGGGTCCCATAACATGACTTGCACAGCGCTTTTTTCTCGCTTTGATCAATTCCGGGTGAGTGTTCTAGTTCTGTTCATTGATATAGCAGCAAAATAGAGTTGAATGCATGTACATGTACCGTATAGAGGGTGCGATTCCTGGTCGATTTTTTAGTTATTTTCATTGGTTGTAACCAAGATTGTTTGAAATTGATGGCTGGGTGGAGAGGGATAGTAGGAAGCCGGCCAGTAAAAGGATGGTGGCATAAGAGGAAGAATGTTTTGTTTTTTCTGTTAGAAGCTTCCTCCATACTTCCGGCCTCCAAAAGCCTTTCTGTTTGAAGTGCTTTTTGCTTGAGAGAATTATTTGTCAAGTGCTGCATCTGTAAGAGCTTTTTCATGTTATTGCTTAAAATCTTACTAGAGCTTAAATTTTGAGAAATGCTGTAATTTAATACATTTTTCTTTTTGAAAATGTTCATGTTAGTGTTTTCCTAAAAGTACTCCAAAATGATAAGGAGAAGAAGGGGTTAAGAATTGGTGCTTACTAATTGCTTGCTGATGTGATTTATTCTCTGCAAGCCCTGTGCTTGGCTTCCTAATCTACACATTGTAATTGCTCCTAAATATTTTGTGATGGCATAGTCAAAATGACTTATGTAAACTCCTGAAAATTTTGTTACTGTTTTTAAATCTCTATCTACACACTTATTTCTTAGTTTAATCCATCTATTTTAACTAATGTCTATCATTGTGTAATGATTAAATATGAATTTAAATAATGTTATTATTATTCGGTTTTATATTTAATCAATTTGATAATTGGTATATTGACATATTGTTAAGTTGATGCATTTTCTACGTAGTTCACCATATTGGAAATTGATCTGAACAATATATTTTTCAATCATAGATTAAAAAAATGTGTTTGTTATTTTTTATTTTCAAAAGTTTATTTTGAAAAAGTATTTTGATGGAAGGGACTTTTTAAAAAAAAAGAAGAAAAGATCCTAGAAGGGACTATATTATGCCCCGATGACTAATTAATTGGTTATTATGTATTAGTGACAACTTTTCGTTGTTTGACATTATTTATTTAATACTGTACCAGATGACACTTTCAACATAATAAAATCTCTATTTTTTATCAGTTAGAGCTTTGTTCTCCAACAAGAATAAAGATAACTTCTAGAATCCCTTCTTTGAGAGAATGAACATGGCTTAGGTTAAGATTTCTTATAATAACACTTAGAGATTCTAACCCTTGAAATGATCGAAGGGCCCCTTACTTCTTAGAGATAGGATAAGGTATATGCATCTCTATGCATGTATCGTATACCCTTATGGGCTTCTCCTAGCCTTTCCTCTTAGTGTGTCCTATGTTCTCGAGAGTCCGCTAATCCTAAGACTTTTATTCCTTAGATTAATTCCCTCATATTTGGATCACCATCCAAACCTGTTTTATATTAGCTTCACACCTTTTAGTGTGCGACTTATTGTGCTGATTTACATGTTTGACTACTTGATTTAACTATTGAATTCAAGAAAGTCATGAGTGGTTTCTAGCAACACGTCAATACATCATGACCCTCAATTGATTGGAGAGTCACTGGTTTGACTGCTAATCCTTTCATAGACAATTTTGCCGTAATTCGTCATTTCACCAATTTATACGCCATTCATTTTAGAGCATGAGCAATGTATAGCTCCCACTAGATTGGCTATGCCACATTTAGCCCAAGTGATATATATATATTGTTCCCGAGACTCATTACTCACTGTCAGGCAATACGGCACACTCTTCGCGACATTTACCATGGCCGTGAGATTCATGAATAACGATTTCAACAAGAGGACATGGGTATACTCTCTCTCTATTGGGAGTGATGAATTATTTGTTGGCTACTAAATTACCTTTGAATACCTTAAGATGTACTTGATCATCACCCTATGAGCGACCTCCGGAAGGCAACAAGGAATGAAGTATAAGTACATAATCAACATATAAGATATCCTTGAGCACTTAAAGTCTAGCGATACTTCAGACCAAGCTGGCCGCATTTGGTGACTATCATCTACATTTAATAGATAATTCATATGGTTGTTTCATAGCAGGTCTTCGATGTACTTAGCTACTCTTAGCAAGTATCCACATGTCAACTCTAATCAATTCACGATCACAGTTTATAAGATCTACTGCTTGATCCAATCAAGTAGTATGACACGTACTAGTCTATCCGGATCAATAGTGTGTAGTCTCGTAGATTCTATGACTAGGGATAATTTAGATATTAACATGCATCTGACATGATAAGGAATTCTATTATCATGATCTCATCATGATTTCCTTCATGCTATATTACGTATCATGGACTTCATTAATTGATTTAAGATCAACATCACTTTAAAGTATGAATATTAGATTAATGAAGAAGCCTTTTATAACGAAGAGTGTACAGGAAGTGCTAAAGGTGATTGCCTTTAGAGCACTTTTCTAACAACTTCCCACTTGCACTAAAGCCAATCGCCTTTGTATCTCATACCATAGGCAAGAACATGAGAATCATACTTCTTTTCGGGAAGTGTCTTAGTCAAGGGATTAGAGATTTTCTGATTTGTGGGCATATCTCTATCTTTACATCATTCCTACAAATGATTTCTCTAATCAAAATGGCATTCCTAAATATTTGACCTTGGTGAAATTGTGGTTCTCGTTAGCGTAATGGCCCCATCGGGTATCGATCAACAATGCTAGGTACCACTCTGAATTTAGTACCGAACTTCCTTATCCAAACTTCTCTTCCTTAGTCGCTGGCTGGAAGCAAATACGACTATAATCCAGCCAGAATCCACATTGATCTTTTTTTTTGTAACTCTTCCAACTGTCTATGTCACCATTCAATGTGAACAATTAGCCTGTTTGAGATTTGGAGTCATCTCTATTAGACTGAAAGTTGGCATCTTACCGTAAGATTCTCATCTCCATAAGTCAAGAAGGCATCATTAATGCTTCTTAAGTACTTAAAGATATTCTTGATAGCCACCCATTGACCCTTACTTGGGTCCAATTAGTATCTGTTAGTGAGTCTTAGACCATGTGATACGTTGAGTCTAGTACATGACATAACATGTATGATTGATCCTATAGCCGAAGCATACGGGATCATGCTCATGTGTGTCCTCTCTTGAATTGTCCCATGCTAAACTCCTTTAGCATCGAAGCTATGTATGTAGACTGTGAAAGACTAAACAACCTTCCCGATCTATCTCTATAGATCTATATCCCCAATGATAAGGTTGCTTTTCCAAGGTCTTTCATGGAGAATCTTCCTAGATAACCAATATATTGATAGATTGTAACACTGAGACGTCATTTCCAATAAGTCATATGTCATCCACATATAACACTACAGGGAACACGATCAAGGCCCCACTAAACTTTCGTACACATAAGCATCGCCCCTATTTTGTGAGAAACCAATGTCTTTGATTGTCTCATCAATCTGGATATTTTTAACTCCTAGGATGCTTGTTTAATCCATAACAGATATATGAAGTTTGCATACTTTACTGCCAACTCTAGGTGTGAACACCTCTAGTTGTGTCGTGTACACATCCTTACATAGGTTTCCTTTAAGGAAAGTCGTTTTCACTTCCATTTATCATATCTCATATACACAATGAGCAGTAATGGCTAGAAGTATCCTTATGGATTTAAGCACAAATTTATTGACTAAAAGTCTCACATAGTCAATTTCTCGGTTCGACGATAACCCTAGCTATAAGCTTAGCCTTATAAGAAATCACATTACCTTCCATGTTAGTCTTCTTATCGAAGATTCATTAGCACCTTACGGGTTTTATCCCTTCGATACTCAAACTGTTCATACTGGGTTGATTTACACGAATCCATCTCCGACTTCATGGCTTCAAGCCACTGGCCGTGACTCGAACTATTTAGAGATTCATCATAGGTAGTAGGCCCATCAACCTCTGTGAGTAATATGTTCCACTGTTCACTGATGAGAAATCCATATTTCTATGGAACAGTACGTATCCTACTTATGCTATGATGTGCTTATGTTTTAGAAGGGTCAGCTGCTACTTCATCAACATGAATACAATTTCTTGGGGTGAAGTGAGTCGATTCAATTGTTGAGCACTTTGAACTTCACCAAGTTCACCCTTGCTCCCACTGTCTTCTCTTAGAAGAAACTCCTTTTTCTAAGAAGATTGTATGCTTTAAAACAAGCAACTTTTGTTCCAAAGTGTTGTAGAACTGATATCCAATATTTTCCTCAGGATTTCACAAGCACACTCACGATTTAAATTTCGCTTGAGATAGTCTCGCTTCCTTAAGCAAGATGGATAATCCCATACTTCATATGAGAAATATATGACTCCTGTTAGTCCACATCTCATACTATAACCTCAACCGAATCGA
This sequence comes from Tetrastigma voinierianum, assembly GCA_016808115.1. NCBI lineage: Eukaryota > Viridiplantae > Streptophyta > Magnoliopsida > Vitales > Vitaceae > Tetrastigma > Tetrastigma voinierianum. The sequence goes on along the minus strand of JAEQBH010007857.1, from coordinate 21,049 downwards.
TTCGACTCGCTTAAGATGTAAACAACAAATTCTGCGCATACCCCCAAAAGGATTTGGGTAGATCCGTCTTGCCCATCATAGACCTTACCAAGTCCAACAAGGTTCAATTTGTCCTCTTAGCCACACCACTATGTTGTGGTGTGTAAGGTGGAGTCCACTTGGATAAAATCTCATCATCCCAGAGATAACCTAGAAACTCTTGGCTTAAGTATTCTTCACCTGATCCCCTATCTGAAAGGATTTAATACTTCTCTCAAGTTGTTTATCCACTTCATTTATGAATTCTTTGAACTTTTCAAAGGATTTAGATTTGCCTCTCATCAGATACAAGTACTCGAATCATGAATAGTCAGTGATAAAGGTTATGAAGTAGATGAAACAACCTCTGGCATGTATGGACATAGGACTACATATCTTTATGTATTATGTCTAATGGTCCATTAGCACGTTCAATTCTTTCCTTAAAGGAGAACTCGTCATCTTGCCTAACAAGCAAGATTCATGTTTCCAAATGATTCATAATCAAATAACCCTAAGCTACAACTCTTGTGTAACCTAGTCATGCGCCTCTCAATTATATGGCTAAGACAACAATGCCATAAAATTGATGATTTCAAATTATTCTTCGCCTTTTATCGATTATTTAAAATTGAATTTGACATTCATATGTAAATTCAATTGTTTAATGTACAACCGAAGATAAAAGAACGCTTATTAAAATGATTTCACTCAAATAAGAAATCAAAATCGCTCACATCACGTCGGGACATAACAATCAACAACTTTAAACAAAGATCACTAGGGAGGTTCAAAACATAAGTCCATGTTGCAACAACTCTTGCACTATTGCCCACTCGAAGGGCGAACTATCCCTTCGTGAGCTTCATACTGTTCCTTATGCCTTGCATATCAAACCATATGTGTGAGCCATAACCGGGTACTCATACACTCATATGTTGTCGAGAAACAATATCAACTCCTAATGATAAAAATACTCAAAGTAGATGGATCATCACATGCCATTTCTTCGATTCCATGTGCTCATAGTTTATCTTCCAACGTCAACTCGACCGCAATAAGCAAGTCTCTTGTCTTCTCTAGCGCCATTTCCCCAATAGTTTTGCCGTTGGATAAGCTCTAAGATGGTGGACACGATAGTTCATCCTATACCAAGCACAAATCATGTAAAACTATCTGCAACTTGCTAGAATCAAGTCTATACTCAATTCAAAGTCCATTCAATAACCCAATTGATTCAACCTCTCAATGTATTCATACATTTTCAATGCATGCTGCATTGGGGATGCCATCTCCTCCATCTTGGAGTCAAAAAGTAGTTCAGAGACTTTGAACCTTTTAGTTATCGCCTGCTTGTTTTAGAGTTCCTTTAGATGGTGTACTATGGAATATGCATCCATAACCTTATACTGCTTCTGAAGCTCAAGTGACATGGAGGTGAGGATTATAAATCCTGCCCTCGCACTATCAACTAAACGCTTTTGATATGCCCTCTAAACTCTTTCATATGCATTAGCAGCTGGGGATTGAGGGAGTGGCTCAACAAGGACATAGTTAATTTTTCCCTTATGAGAACTATTATCAAATTCTTTAGTAAGTCCAAGAAGTTGGGACCGGTCAATTTGTTGGCATTCAATATGATTCTGGGGTTCACGTCCCAAGGACATGGTTTGATTCTAATAGCCTAGATGTAATAAAAGCATGTTAGATATGTACTTGAAATGCATGATTATTGCGACTTGATAATTACGCATTATGGCTCCCACAGTTTATTGCGAATCCATTGCCCTCACTACGAATATGAGAGGACCTATATGGAAGTTCTCCTAGTGGGTCGATATCCAAAATCTCCAAGATGACCTAGGGTTTATTCAACAAGCTAGCTTGGATCAAAAGGTAGGTATCTGATCCATACCAATTGCAATCTCATGCAACTATCTAATCTAGTGCTATCAATTGTTTGACGTGTGCACTATTAATGGGTTATCAACGCTTGATGTGTGAACATCTACCCAACGACGTCTCCATCCAACATTAATCTTGGGTTTTCCCAACAAGCTAATGAGTCTAGTTAAGGTCATCTCACTAATAAGGAAATCTCATTTCCTTCAATAGAACATATCTTTGTAGAGAGGGCTTGGGTTTACACAACAACCATAACTTCGGAAGAACTTAAGTTCACATCATATTGGTGGAAGACGTTAGCCTTAATATATTTTATTGGGGGAATTCTTTAGATTAGTCTAATCATGGCATTAGCATGCGCTATTCATATACATTCATCTTATAAAAATACAAAGATAGTTACTCTAATTATATGACATGATTATGGACATTCTAGAGATAAATTCCACTGCTTGATATTGACTTGATGGAGGAGCTGATGCAACTATGCGTTGTTTCTTAGAACTCCAAGAAATTGGATCGCGCCTGAGGTAGATAATGAATGCGTTGGTAAAGGTAAAATCATCTTTATTGCCAGCTCAATCAACATCTGAGTAGGCATGTAAATGGAGAGGCGAATGATGATGGATAGTAATCTCATGATCAATAGTGTCACATAAATAGTGAAGAATACACTTTAAAGACATTCGGAGTGGTCGGAATCGAATGATACGCCAATTGAGTTTATTAACCGCATAAGCGATGTCTGGTCGGGTCATCGATAGATACTGAAGGATGCCGACAATGGTACAAAACTCATAAGGATTGGAAAGTGTAGTGCTCGACTGAAGAGACAAGGTTGGTGTGGTCGGTAGTGGGGTGGAGATTGGTTGAGCATCCATCATTCCCGGTTGACGGGGAGATCCGCTATATGCAATTAAGTTAGGAGATGATCGGGCGAGCATGTGAGGAAGGACTTGATGTCGAAAGAGTAAGTCGAGGCACCTGAGTCCTTAAGTGATTGAGCCAGACGGGAAAGTAAGGTGATGAAGTCTTGAGCGCGGATGGATTGTTGCGGTGATGATGATAGCCGTCCAACATACCGCGGCGGATAGATGGAAACACCAATGCTATGTAGAATGAATATAGAAGTATTTGCAGTGGAGTTCAGAAAACCAGAGGTAAGTAAAAATTGTTTGAGTTCATTGTACCAGGCACAAGGGGCTTTCTTAAGACCATAGATGCCTTTGCGCAGCTAACATACGCAATTGGGATGATCAATGTCCGTGAAGCCTTATGGTTGAGCCATGAAAACATCCTTAGTGAGGGTGCCTTTTAAAAATGCATTGTTGACATCGACTAGCAGGAAACGCAGAAACGCTGACTAGTAGCGAGAGAGAACGAGCTAATAGTGGTTGGTTCCTGCTTGATTTGAAGGTGTCATGATAATCAAGGATAGGTCACTGATAAAATCCCTTGGCAACCAGCCGAGCTTTGTACCTATCCATAGAACCATCAGGTAAGCATTTGATTCAAAAGATCCACTTATAACCCACAATGTTCTGAACCGAATCTGGTAGAACCAATTCCCAAGTGTCGTTCCGAACAAGATCATCAAGCTTTTTCAACATCGATGTGTTCCATTTGGGGTCTTTGATGGCTTAGGTGCTCGGGCAGAGGGCAGTGAGGGCTCGGGTGCTTGGGCAGAGAGCGGTGAGGGCTTGGGTGCTTGGGCAGAGAGTAGTGAGGGCTTAGGTGTTCGGTCAAGAGGCAAGTCAGCTATGGTTAGGGGGCTTGAGAGAACTAGATTCCTAGGGTTGGATTCGAGGGGTCCTGGCCAGAAAGTGTTGAGGCGGGGTTGAGGTCGATGGAGTGGCCAGGAAACCATGTGGAAATAGTGGGCTCATCAAGCCGGAGTGGAGGCGAAGGATTAACGAGCCAGGACAAAGGAAATATTGACTCAATAAAACAGACATGATGGGAGTGATAGGTCTTGGTAGTGGAAGGGTCAAAGCAGATGTATTCACTTTGGGTAAGCGAGTAGCCGAGGAAGACATAGGAGGTGGATCGAGGAGCAAGTTTATGCAACTAGTAAGGTCGAAGCTATGGATAGCACAGACAACCAAAGACATGAAGGTTGGAGTAATTGGGAGGAGTCACGAATAATTTGTGATATGGAGATGACATCTGAAATGTGGGTGTGGGAAGGCGATTAATGAGATATGTAGCAGTGAGGAATGCATATGACTAGAAGGAAAGTGGAAAAGAGTCCCGAGAGAGAAGGGCTGAACCGGTTTCAACTATGTGACGGTGGCGACACTTAGAAAAATCATTGTGTTCGGGAGTGTGGGGGGGAGATGTTTGATGAGAGATTCCATGAGTGGCTAAGAAGGTAGACAACCTAGTGTATTCACCCCCATTATATGAGTAGAGAGTGTAATGATTTTGTGTTTGAAGAAATTCTTAACAAGGGTTTTGAAGCGGGGAAAAACCAAACTGACATCTGATTTGCGTTTGAGCATGTAGAGCCATATATAGTGGGTGAACTGGTCAACAGTATTTGAAATTGTCAGTCAACGGAATAGGAGAGATAATTTGCAAAGGAGCGGAGGAAACAAGTGTGGATCGAGAAAAATGTAGCTTATGACCTTTATTCTTGATATGATGCGTTCTACGATGAAATGGGGTCGATAAAATGAAAAATATAGATGGAGCTTGTAATTTGAAACAGTGCGAAAAGAATAGGCTCGAAAGGATGTCCCTGAAACAATGATGCCGGTCAGGGTGGCTTTGACAACTGGAAAGCGCAATGATAGGAGTGGAATGGCAGTGGAAGATAAGCTATAAAGCGCCACCGTCTTTGAATTAGCCATGAAGTAGAATTACCCTGGATTTGCATATCCTTCACACGAAAGGAATAAGGTAAGAACTGTGCGATGTTTTGTTAGTTTTGAAAATTTGTGAGATATAGATAAGGTTTTGTTTCATGTGAGGAACAGATAAAACATTTTGTAAGGTAAATGAATTGGAATAAGTAGATAAAGAGGTTGTGCCCAAATGAGTAATATGTAACCCAGTACCATCACTAATGACAATGTCATCTGGATCAGCATAAGGGGGCATGAAGCATGAGATTGTTGAGGTAGGTGGTTACGTGATGGGAATCTCCATTGTCTAAATCTAAATATTACATATTTATAATTACATGATTTAAATTAAATCAGATTTAGTATCTGATTCTCCAATACTTAGTCGTAGAACTCCAACACACAATAGTAACATTAAGAGAGAAAAAAATTAAGAAAAAAAACATAGCAACCCGACATAATGATAATAACGAATAAACACTGAACAGAAATCCTAGTGAAATGATTTTTTTTGAGAAGAAAAATAAAATATAAGCCACAAACCCCCAAAAAAAAAAAAACGGTCGAGCAAGTAAACACCCAACTGAGCCAGACAACCAAAGCCGATCTGATTCAAATGATAAAAATAGATTTTCTTTAGGCAGGGTGAACCAACCGGATGAGCAGGTCGACTAGTCAAATCCATTCATAATTATTTTTAATAGCCTGTTAATTAATAATTATCTATTTATGATGTCATCGATTCAGCTCTGATTTGATCGTCGGTTCAACGATAAATCGTGAGCGGAGATAAGCTTTCGATTCGGTCGTCGATCAGATTACAAAACGTACTTAAAATTTATTTTTCCCAAAAAATGAGATACCTCCTCTTCAAACCCTAACCTCCTTCACTTTTTCTCCCGTCTACCTTTTATATCATTCTCTCCCTTACCCTATAAATCAAGATAATCACATGCTTCCAAGCGTATATCTTCAATGAGCCAAGGAAAGCTAAAATAATAATGATAATAAAAATCAAAAGAAACCTAAAAATGGGTTAACAAAGTCACTCTCATAATAATCCAAAAAAATATTTTTATATTTTTTTTTTCAGTAAAAGTGTCATGGCTAATTGACTATAAATATATCATGGGGAAACCGGTAAAATAAGTTTAAGCAAAAAAACGTGATTTGAGTTAACTTAATTGAAATTTTTATTCATCAACTTATTGTAAATACATGATAATAATAAATGTAGAAACGCAACGAACAGTTATTAATAAATTACAAAAAAAATTGAAAATAATAAATTACAAAATTAAGAATATGAATATAAATACTATAGTGAATAAATAATGTATCACAATAATCAAATAGATTAACAAAAATAAATTTAGACAATAAAACTATAAAAGAGTTATAAGTATAAAAAATGAATTCTACAATGATCATTAATCTAAATCAATAATTAAATAAGTTAAACAAATGGATATAGATAATTTGGAAAAATAAAGTAATTTTAAATTAAACATTCAACATGACCATAATTAAATGCATCAATAATAAATTTAAATAAAAGAGAAATAATAAGTAATTATGAATTAATTTTTTTGCTTATGTGATATATCATTATCAAATCAATCTTTTCAATTCAACAATTTATTTTACCCAAAAAATCCAAGTAGGAACTAAATTTTATTTTTTGAAATGTTGAGCTAGACATGAATGGCTAAATGGAGTAAAATGTTAAAAAATAAATATTAATAATATATTAATTTTTTATTTAATGCTTAGTGAAACTAAAATATATAAATTAGTAGTTAAAATCTCATTTGATATTAATGATAAACCTTATAAGTTAAATACTTTATCATAACGTTTAAATCTTGAGAAAATCAAAAGAAAAAAAATGAAAAAAATAGATTAAAAATTAATAAATTCTTTCCATATTTTATATAAATTTCATTTGTTTGTTTGTAGTAAAAAAAATATATAAAACTTCATCTAATTTTAAAATTAGATGTTTTTCAAACCCGTCTAAATATTAGAAAAATATTATTTTAATAAAACATTAGTTTTTTCGAAATCAAGTATAACCATAATAAATTATATTAAACTACATTTATTATCATTCTTTAATTAAACTTATTTCGAAGTAAAAAAAAAAAAAGAATGGGACACGAGATAATGGAGACACGCAAACATAGTGGCATGAAGAAAGAATAGTATAAAAGGGGTCTTATCATGATATTTTCCTTGACCACGATATTTTGACGATAAATTCATATTACTGATTTTTTGAAAACATCTTAGCCGATTGATAATGGTCCAAATTATCATGTTAAACCCCCTCCTGATATCCAATACCAGAAATATCGTGATATTTTTGTCTTTGAACGCAACTAAATCATATTCTTAATTGGCAGATATTTATATCGAAATATTTTATTTAAAAAAAAGTATGAGTTTTAGATCAAAATATTTTATTAAAAAAAATTATCAAATTAGTTTAGAAATCAAATTAATGTCCAAAATAATGCATAATACCACTGTCATAGATAGGGGCAATTAAAATTATTAAATTGTTAAATATTGTTTTCCATGACAACGATAATTAGACTTGTAATAATTCAAATAATAAAATTAGGAGAAAGAAGACAGGAGCAAAAATAGAAGACTCAAATGCTACTGCCCAAAACAACAGTAGTTGAAGAAATTTAAAAATCAAATGTCGCTATCCAAGACAGCGACAATTGAATCAAAGGAAAAAACGCTGTCAAGAATAACGGCATTTACTAAACACACTAATTTGGACATTAGTTTGATTGAAAAATTAAATTCGTCATTTTTTTTCCCCATAAACAATAATTCGTACAAGTATCAAACGTCTATTCTTTGTGTCCATTAGCATAAAATTTATCTAATTATTTAATTTTAACTATTTTCAAATTTTCACACATGGACTTTTCAAAAAAAAAAAAAAAAAAAAAACTATTTTCAGACATGGATGAGGTGATGTGGAGTTACAATAAGAATCATAAGGACAATTTTGATATTTAAAAATTAGTTACATGGTAGTATAATAAAAAATAATTATTCAAATCCTGAGGGTCGGTTTTGTTAGTATGACGTATTGGGATGAGGTTACCTTATAATCACTCAATCGAGGCCTTTAAAGTCATTGGAGGTTTGTATCCGAACATCGACAGTTATAAAAAAAAAAAAGAAAAAAAAAGTATTTGATATCATATTTGGGTTTCCCATTATTGGGGTAATTAATTTTTTAGTTTCATTTTGGTAAAAATACCCCCATTTTTTTATAATAAATATAACATTTCTTTTTATAATATGCATATAAATATTTATAATAATAAAAGACATTTATTCCCAATTAGATTGTTTTTTAAGAAAAAAAAACATGAAACAGTTACATACAAACATATATGAAAATTTTCATAATCATGGAAATATGGTAACTTGATTTTACAAAAATATCATAAATATCGGGGGAGAAATACGTACGAAAATTTTGACATAAAATATCGATGGACTAAAAATTGATAAAAAAAATCATCAAAAATAAGAAAAACCCCTTAAAATGAAATTATAAATATAATAAACATCTTAATGTTATTTAGACCATTGAATTAAATAAATTGTAGAAATATCTAACAAATTTTCACCTTAAAATATTGATGAATAAAATTGATAACAAGTTCTTAAAAAAATATTAGAAAACCCTTAAAAATTAAATTAAGAACATAATTAACATTTTAGTATTGTTTAAATCATTTATTTAGTTGAGGAAATTAATTATTAAAAAAAATTCATACAAGGATGTTAGCTATATCATGTGATCTTAGTCATTGAATATAAATAGATTATATATGAGATTTTCTTAACTCTAGCTGCCTTTATTTTTTTCTCTCATCTTATTTTCTTCTAGCCCTTTTTGTTAAGCAAGGAGATGTGATTTTTTTTTACCATTATTGACCTAAAATCACACGACTACATCTCTTTCTATCATTTTATTTCTTAATAAAGTGATTATTTCATACAGATTTAAGTATTTAATTTGTTTTTTTCATGATTTCGTTGACGTCTTGTTGCAAATTGTGGTTTGTGTTGTCTTAGTACAATGATTTGGTTTTCATTGTCTTTTTGCGTCGTTTTCTTGTGTTTTGATGATTCAGACAACAAAACATATTCGATGAAATAGAGGTTGTAGACCTATCATTTTATTTCTTAATAAAGTGATTATTCCACACAAATCCAAGTATTTAATTTGTTTTTTCGTGATTTCGTTGTTGTCTTGTTGCGATATGTAGTTTGTGTTGTCTTAGCACAACGATTTGGTTTTCATTGTCTTTTTACGTCATTTTCTTGTGTTTTGACGATTTAGACAACAAAACATATTCAATGAAATAGAGGTTGTAGACCCCGTATTTTTGTCTATTATGCGTTTCCACTTAAAAATGCGAGACTCGTTTCGTATTTTTAAAAACTATTTTTAGAAAATGGTTTGGAGTCGCCACTTATTTTTGTTTTATTTAAAAAAAATAAAATAAGAAAGAAAAACCCTAAATGTGACTCCTAATAAGAAAAACATGTATGGGAAAAATCGAATCTAGTTCCGAGGGTTAAGTTACTTATCGGGAGGGTACGGTAGCAAGCCGTAGCACCCCTTTAAGCCCATAAAGTCGGATCTCTACTAAATAAATTAAGGAAAATACGGTTTTTGACTAATCGATTTATGGATATAAAAAACAAGCAATAACAATATAACAACACACCAAACATATATAAATTAATAAACAGATAAATAAATTAATAAGTAAATAAGTGAAGTTAGATGAGAAAAATGTGTGCCTGGGTGACATATCTAAATCTCTATCAATTCAAAACAATGTTAGTGTAATAATAAAATATAAAATATTTAGAATCAATTAGAAATTTGGTCATACATTAGATGTTAGATTATTTATTCAAATGATACATGAAATGTTAAGCCCCACCCAATCTCATTTATCTTTTATACATATTAACTCTACAAGATTTCATTTTATTATAATTGTAGAATTAATCATGTAATTTGAATTTTTGAAAATTGATTTAAAATTGAAATTTTGAAAATTTGAAATTTGAAATTTAAGTTTGAAAATTGAAATGAATTTGAAGTTTGAGAACTTTTAATTAAGATTTTGAAATTAAAAAAAAAAAAAAAAACTTAGAATTTTTAAATTTAGGGTGGTATGGTTGGAAATTAAAATTTTGAAATTAGAAATTGGGATACTTGAATTTTGAAATTATGACACTTTGAATTTTGGAGATTGAGAATTGTAATTTTGAAATTACAAACTTGAAATTTTGAATCGGAAGAGTAGAGGGATTTTGAATTTTAATTAAGGCACTTGAATTTTAAAATTGAGTTTTAATTTTTAAATTTGAGATTTGGGAAACTTAAGTTGGAAATTAATTGATTTTAATTTTAAAATTAGGGCGCTTGAAAAATTGAAAATGTGAAATTGAGGGACTTAGAATTTTGAAATTGAGAATTGATAATTTTGAAATTGGAAACTTGAAAATTTTGAGTTGAATTTGGAAATTATAGTACTTGATTTTTTAAATTGAAAACTTGAAAAATTGAAATTAGAAATTTAGGAACTTAATTTGAAATTACGGCAATTGAATTTTGAAATTGGGAATTGCAATTTTGAAATTGAAAACTTGAAAATTTGAAATTGAAAGTTGGGGGAATTGAATTTTAAAATTGAAAATTTGAATTTTAGAAATTGAGAAATTGAGAATTTGAATTTTGAAATTTGAACACTTGAATTTTAAATTTTGAGAAATGAAAATTTAGAACTTGAATTTTTAAAATATTGGGTTGAATAAATTAAGAAAGGGTCATAGTTCATGGGTTAAGGAAAAATAAATTAAATTAATAAACGATAAAAAAATATTAACAATCAATGTAATTAAATACACAAAAAGCAATAATATACTTACAAAAAAATAAAATAATAAGATTATAAATTAAATGACTAATTAAAGATAATAATAAATTAAATATATATACAAAACAATTAATTAAAAAAATAACTACATAGAAGAATTTGAATAAAGAAAAGCGAAGAAAACTTACACGGTAGAAGGCGGCTCTCGATTTAGAGTAGCATTCAGTGATAAGCCTCCAAAGTGGGATCGTCTCCCCAAGATTGCCACGTAGATTTTCACCGAGGCCGTCTTATTTAAAAGCTGCCCAAAGCTTTGAATGAGCTTGGGGTCATACTTGACTCCCCGATGTGGGAGGAGCTGTGATATTTTAAAATAAAACAGGCTAATATATTAAATTATAAATGCAGTATCCGAATTTTTTTCGTCAAAAATTTAATTAATGGCTATTAAGGATTTTGTACTGGTGGGAGAGCCATGGTCTTTCTTATTCCCTCAAAGGGTTGGAGACTTTCTCTTTTATAGGTAATGGGTGGAAATCTTCTGCCTCTGCAAAGCTTCCCGTGTGAGACTCACAAAAATATCACTGCAAAAAACTGTGAAGAGACAAAACTTGGGAGTCTATAAAGACATCAAATCGAATCATGGTCATTAATATACTGTATAATTGAAGTCATATATATTATAATCAGTGTGTATTATGAATATGTGGGAACTTTGGGTGGAAGTTTATTATCTTTATTAAGCAGATATTTGCGTCATCCTCTTGAGTTTTTATAACAAATTTGATTTTGTGTTTCTATTGAATATATTGTTAATTTGAATCAATAAAATTATTATTATTATATATATATATATATAAAGAAAAAGACTATATATTTTCAAATTTAGTCATAGCAAATTAATTAGTCAAGTCGGTGGCCTTGTCAAGGTTCAATTTTTTCAAGCCTTGGAGCCGCCCCCTTTTCCTTTTATTTTATTTTTTTTCATTTTCCATCCATTTTTCCATTGAAATATCCATTTTTCTGACGACATTTCTAGTGAAATTTCACCGAAAACTTACCATTTGAAGGGATCCCCTACATTTTCCCCAAAATTTCCATAAAATTCGAAATTTCGCCGAAATATACCGAAAAAGGAAATTTTCGGGCGATAGTTCCGGACATTTTCAACCATGAACACAACAAAGTCCTCTGACTGTCCTCTACTCCGGTTTCCACAAGCACTTGCGCTCGAATAGAATGCAGTAATTTTATTTTTTCCTATTATTTTAAAACACTTTCGGAACCTAACCTTTCTATCGATGATATCCTTTTTCTATTTTGAGTTTTAGACATATATAATTTATTTAAAAAATAAATAATAATATAAGTCAAAAATAAAAATAATGTTATTAATACGTCGCCAATCTGTCGATGCAATGAGGCATCTGCGATCGATGACTCTGACATTATCGTTTTAAAAAATAGGACGCTCTCTTCTTTTCCCCCATTTGCTCTTTCTTCCTTTCTTTCTTTTAAATTCAGAATTGGTAAAATGGAGTTTTATTGTGTATTTTGAGCTTCATCCTACTCGGTTATCTATTTTGAGCTTCAATATAATAGTTTCATATTCATAACAGTAACTTCGCCGACTTTGTTTTTAAGGCTTTTTCAATACTCTTATTCAAATGTAGGTGAAGGGCTTGTGTATCATGACATTCTTACTATTTAAAGTGGGGAAACCACCATTTGGGGTCAAATGCCATCAGTCTTATTACTCAAAACTCAATAGATGAATGACCCAAATGATGCTAATGCTCTAAAAGTCTTAACCTACTTTCTACTGTATCAATTGGGTAGTTTTTGAATGATTAGATGATCAAATCGAATCGACCGCATTCGACATGTAGATATTGTCGCTTTGAGTCAAGGGAGCCTCACACTGGCTTTAAGCAGCGTCACCAAGATTTGTCGCATCATGTCGGATAAAGGGAGGAAACTTCCTGACACTATATAAGTATGGGAACATACCGGCGCAGTAGACGCGTTTTAAAGCGTGAGGGCCCCTTGGGTCGAAGCGGATGATATATGGTTGAAATTTCAGTCGATTCTGATGCTGTAATATAAGTACATTAGATTCATATTACGATTAGCTAATTTGAATCGATTTTGGGTTTCTTGAATACTTGATATTTAATGGCTATACGTAGATTGTGTGAACTAGAAATTCAATTTACGAAATAAGGGCAAAATCGTAATTCGATTTACAAAATTGTAATTCGGTTAAAAATCCGGAATTAATTCTCTAGATCTCGGATGGCGAAGCAGTTGCGCGTTGGAATAAATCTACATGAAATCTAGTTAGCATAAAATTTAATCAAATTTTTAAAGGCAGTTGGAGTCGGCCGTTTTGAGCGAGGTGCGTTTGATCGTAAAGCGGTTTGATCTGACAAGAAAGTCACATATAGCGTGTGCTGTGTGTCATAAGTGGTATGAGTAGAAATGATGAAATGGACGGCGGTAGTCTCGAGATATCGAATCTGAGTAAAGATTGACATAATGGTCATTCTGAGGTTGATTTTAAATTATTTCACAAGAATAAGCCATGAAATAGTTCTTATATTAAGGCCAAAGCAAAAACGTGGAATTCGATTTCTTTGAGTCCATTAGCTCCATTTTGGAGAGCTTTTTAGAGAGAGAGCACTTCTCTCTAGAATGTAGGGAGATCCGGTCGTCGTGGAGCTTCGGAATGAGGAGAAATTCTCTACCTGGAGGGGGCTTGGCGTGGAGTAGGTTTTGCTTAGTGCGACAAACTCAAGAGGTAGGATTACTACTCCCTACTTGGGTTTTATTCACATTTTGGGTACTTTTCGAATGTTTGAGTCGATTGAGGCCATTAGTGTTTGATCGGTCCCAAACCATGGGATCGAATTAATATAAAATTTTGAGACAAAATATAGCAGCCCGTGGCTGCTCCACGATGGATGTGGGTGTGAAATTGTGGGTTTTGTTGTTAATCATGTATTGATTGGATTTGAGGCCGGAAGTGGCCGTGAAATGCGGGTTCACAATGTGAGCAGATGGTTGTCTGAGTGTTGGAGCAATTAAGCCCTAGGGTTTATTGTTCCTGGAATAATGACGAAAAGATGTATTTTCGTGAGAATTATGTATTTAGTTAAGTAATTTCAGATCGAATTGCTTGTGTTTAAACATTAGCCCAAAGTGAGCTAATTTTTGATGTTGATGATATTTTATAACATGTTTGTGTGATTTAATTTTTATCTTGAGTATATTGTTTATATATTTAAATGTGATTGATATTATTGGAATTGGCATGTGCATTAAGTATGCTGAACGTCAGGGCTATGGAGGTTGGTGCATGGAATGAGTCAGAAGAAATAGTTTTGGGAGGGAGTAGTCTAAAACATTAAATATCGGAGGGTAGTCAAGCGATAATATCAATCGTCCGGATGTTGATTGATATTCATCGGAGGGTAGTCCACGAGCAAATAATATATCTATTCGTCGGGGCGTGAATTGATATATACGCTCGGAGGGTTGTCCACCCAAATGCAGCAATGAATTCTCAGCACAAGGCTTGGCGGGGTGGCAGAGGAGAGTGATGAGGACTCGGGATGCGAGTTGGTCGTGTAGACGTTGAGTAGGATCGTGCATTTGCTTGAATGTGTTTACTTTGGAATTACCTTGCCGCTGGGTGGTGAGGCTAGCCCGCCAGGCGGTCTCTCTTGAGCTTTAAGGCACGCCCCGTCGTGGACCCCTCCCCTTTGTTTTGGTATAGGGAGCGTGCGAGGGAGACGGTTGTGCTTGAGCAATTTTAGAGAAGCGGGATGTGGCTGGTGTCCACAATTGTGCCCGCATGTATTAGAATGTTTTCATTTAATATATGTTGTGTAAAGAGTAGTTTATTAACTCTTGAAACTGGCGGCGGAGATAGTTTGGATATACTGTGATGAGTATCGTTTATGGGCCCAAGTGGCCGTATTGGATGTATATTGCACATATTGGACTGTTTGGGACAGGTTTCATCACGATCTTGTATTTAATTGTAGAGCTCGGAGTACAAGGAGACTCTGCCCCAGATTTTCTGAGTGGGCGTCGGGTGGCAGGCATCCCACTTGTATTCACGGGTTGTGGGTAGTCAGCGGACCCCGGGTTTTTGGGTAAATAAATTTGATCATTATCTGAGTACCCCGAGCCGTTTGTCTTTTTGTACCTTAGGCTAAGTTTGCATCTTTGTGCGACAGATCATAAAACCAATGTTGAGTAAGGGCTTGAACCACTAGTTATTTTAATAACCATATGGCCTGATCATTGAAAATGACTGAATCTTGATTATGAGCATCCGGTGTTTCTAACTCTGATTTTATTTTGTAACAAAAAGGATGGAAAAGCTAGCTTTGAGAAGCTCAAGTAGTCATGCTAAAATCATTGGTACCATAGTGTCGATATTAGGGGCATTTGTATTAACTTTGTATAAGGGGCCCCCAATCATATTGACTCCATTTCCATCCATTTCACTTCATCATCCTCAATAGCCTTTGCATTCATCCCTTTTCAATTATTTTTAGGAAGAAAAAAAATCCCTAATATGTCTTTCGGGCTCACACCTACCACTTCATCACATCAACTACCTATGACCATAACATTTAGTACATTAACCTTGTACTGCACTCATGAAAATGTTATATTAGAGCATCCCCACTGTTTCCTTCATTGCAATTTTGAAACTAATAACATTCCATTTTATTTTATTTTCTTTTCTTTTTATGATCCTGATTGGCCACATTATTTTCTGTTTCATGTGTGAATACATTTTGTGACTATACCTTTTCTACTTTTCTACTCCTGGCTTGTTTTTGAATACATGTGTTATCTGAAAAATGTTTTCATTATCTGAATTAAGTGATTTATGTGTTGTATGTTTTTTATAAATATTTTCATTATACCTAGTATAGACATAAAGTCCTATTTGGTTCATGGTTTTTGTAACTATTGACAGTCCATTTTAGTATGTTTGTTAAAGTAAAGGCCAACTTTGGTAATGATATTATCTTATGAATGACATTTTGTGTAGGTAAATAATGTGTGACTCCACTATTCCGTCATATGTTTTTATAATGGAAAAACAAAAATGATTGAAACATATGTGAAATATGTTGGGAACAAAGCTATTATTGTGTCTTTGGATGTACTGATTGATTGCACATATGATTAGTTGTTAGCTATGATATACTCAAGGACATGTATTAATAAAGAAATGTTTAAATTAATCTTCACTTGTAAGTTTCCCTTGAAAAGCGTAAATAGGTTTCAACCTTGTCCAATAGGGGATGATAATAGTGTGTGTCGAATGTTAAAATTGGTTAACACAACTGGAATAGAGGAATTTGAATTGTATCTTTAGCTAGTACATGTTAAACCACAAGTGAATTAATCAGATGGTACTTATACAAATTTATTACTTGGAGGAAATTTTAATGTTGAGGAATTGGGCTATGGGTGTGGGCTTCGTAGCACTCCAACTGTTGTGACTGATAGATATGAAGTAAATGAAGATGATCAAGATTGTAAAGATGAAGCAAGTGATGAAGATGGTGACGATGAAAGTGATAGAGATGGAGATGGAGGTGTTCAAGATTATGGACATGTTCCGTCTTTCTTAACTATTAACCAACTTATGAAGAATGAGCAAGAGAGAAATCTCTCTATGGATGTGCTAAGTTGTGATTTCTCAAATAACCCAGATCCTGAGGACCTTGATCATGAGGACCCGCATGAGAGGAATCGCACTACTACTTAGCACCATCACCCCGCTTGAAAATGTGAAGACTCTCGTAATGTTTCAAGTGACTAGACTCCATGGGTGAATTATAATACCGCAAACTCAAGTGGAGAATTTGTAGTTAGCCAGGTTTTTACTCCCAAAGCTGCTTTACAAGATGT
This sequence comes from Tetrastigma voinierianum, assembly GCA_016808115.1. Taxonomy (NCBI): domain Eukaryota; kingdom Viridiplantae; phylum Streptophyta; class Magnoliopsida; order Vitales; family Vitaceae; genus Tetrastigma; species Tetrastigma voinierianum. Next base: position 4,401 of record JAEQBH010007857.1, on the reverse strand, counting down.
TGTTAAGTTGTACTCTATTAAAGCACACCAACAGTATGTGATTGTTGCTTCTTCAAAAAAATTGATAGTATTAAGATGTAAGAAGGCAGATGAGTATCAATGTACATGGAAGTTTCGTGCTATGGTTGCGAAAGATACATCTTTCTTCGTAATCGCATATAAAGGTCCATGCTTCAGGTCAATTCGCCAATCGTGACCATCAATTAGACTCTAACTCATTACGATCATATCAAGGCAATGACTAAGGCACAATTCACTTGGCTGCGAGTCGCTTCCAAGCAACCATTATGGGAGAAATTCTGCTATGAAATATCATATGTTGCATTATCGAAAACATAAAACACTTACAATCTTATTTGTGGACTTTCATAAGTCATATGTAGAACTACCACTTTTCTTCATGGCATTAGAGCAGCCAAATCCTGGATTTGTTGTAACTTGGAAAACATTTGACAGTCATATGCATAACACCAAGGTATTTCAACACGTTTTCTGGGCGTTTCATCCATCTATTGAAGGATTCAATCATTATCGACCCATATTGAGTATTTTCAGTACACAATTGTATGGGAAATATAAAGACACGTTAATGATTGCTATGGGCTGTGATGGAAATAATCAGTTGTTTCCACTAGCATCTGCTATTATAGAATGAGAGAATATTGATAGGTGAGGATGGTTATTGGCATGTATTAGAAACAAGGTAACTCAACTACAGAACTATGGTTATATTTGAATAAACATCTGCATTACTATGATAAAGTAAATGACTGGAGCGTTCCTCTCGTCGATCGAACTATGCATATCATAGATTTGCATGCATCATCTTAAAAGCAATCCTCATGAATCGATTCAAAGATAAAACCTTAAAGAATTTGGTGTGCAGAGAAGCTTTAGCAACTGAAGTTGAAAAATTCAATAAGCATATGGACACAATTGGGAGAATTAATTTATAAACACAACGATGGTTGGAGGATATCCCTTTTAAGAAATTGGCACTTTCATATGATGGAGGTCGAAGATATGGGATAATGACTACAAACATGTATGAGGTTTTCACGTTCTAAGGAGCTCGAGTTTACCCAGAATCGTATCGGGTTCAATCGACATTTTAAAGTTTTATGTACTCTCATTGCAAGAAGGGAACAAAGTTATAATAGATTGACATCAGATGAGTAGGATGCTCCATATGTTAATGCTATTAAGGCACATGTGGTTAAAGCTGGATCATTTGAGATTGTTCTTTACGATCACAACTAAGGACGATTTCATGTCAAGTCAAAGAGAGGTCAAACACATCGCCTTAACTTACATACGGATTTCCCTGTAGTCATATTATAGTAGCATGTCAGTTTCGCTCCGTAGATTTTCGATCATTTGTTCAAGGCTACTACAATATTCAATCGTATTATGATACATAGGCAACCTTGTTCCATCCCATATTCGATAAATATGAATGGCCTCCTTATGATGGTTCAACCGTTGTGCTTTATGAGTCAATGAAATACACATCACGTAGATGTCCTAAATCAACCAGTTTGCATAATAAAATGGACGTTAGAGAGGGGAAAACTACTATTACATGTGGATTATGCAAACAACCTGGTCACAATCGCCATTCTTGTCAAAATAGGAAGCAAGTTGATTGAAACATGTATGTTTTTTGTTGTTACATTGCCTTTAATAATTGCATTGTTATCTATATACTATTACTTGCTCATTTGTTAATCATTATTGATTGTTATATGTTACAGATATGGCATTCGGAGGGCCTTACGATGTAGATATGTTATATAGACCTTTCTTAGTTTTACAGGACAGACATCAGTCTCATTTAGTGGACACTACTCAGGTATGCATTTTTCATATCATAAAATATTGTTTTCGATTATTATGTAAACGAAGGGCAAAGAATTGATTTATCACATATTTGTAATTTAGAAGCCAATGGTATTCATGTCACCGCTAGATGTCGGGTTCATGGAGAGTGTAGATGGATCCTCATATTCACCCGTATGTGATTCGATCCGGTTTTGATGGTTTGTACCATATTGACACGTCACACTCGATTGGGGCCTCACCACGAGTCTGGTTAAGAGATGGCTTCCTGAGATACAAACATTTCATTTATCGGTTAGGGAGATGATGATCACATTACAAGATGTCACCATCATCTTGGGCCTCCGGATTCATGGACCACCAATCACTGGCATATGTGACTTCGATGTATCGTCATTGTATTAGGAGCTACTAAGTGTGATCCCATCGTCGACTGAGCTTAGGGGATCTGTTGTCTAGACTCTCTGGTTGTCTCAACAGTTATCGATGCCACCCATAGATGCATATGAGGTGACATTAGAGCGTAGTGCACTTGGTTTCATCCTATAATTGCTAAGATCCTTTCTATTTGCAAACAAGAAGGGTCCGCATGTCCACCTTTGTTTCCTCCTATTACTATGAGATTTGAAGGAGACCTCTACTTATAATTGGGGTAGTGCCTGAAGACACTTATACCCTGGCGCCGAGCGAGTCGCTATGGTGCTACCGAGATTGCTCTGCTGTATGACATTGTTACAAGTATGTTAAGCACATTTATAAACATACACATATGGCAGCCAATCACTAAGATGTTACTAATATTGAATGGTTTTTTATCCAAATTTTGGTCTCGGAGAGAGACTACACATGAGGCTACCTGCACTCGGGGCACGAGCAAGACTCTCCAATCCCTCACCACTTACGATGATGGCGATGCGTGTTTGATGAAGGCTGAATCGAGGTCTATAAAGATGGATTACTAGCTATCTGAGTCGCTTAACTGCATTAGGTTTTGTTAGAGAGTACCTTATCAAGGGTGCATAACCCATTTGGTGTGTCAGCCTATATCAGAGACCGCCATTGGATGCACATACTATTGATAAGATAATTGTATATGTGTGTGTGTGTGTGTGTATATATATATATATATATATATATATAATTTTTTTAGTCATATTCACAATATCTATAATTTTAGTCATATTGACATTAAGGTAACATGGATATTTGTAGGTGCATGGTGGAGCCATACACTGAGAGCTTCCGTCACACCCACCCGATATACGCTCATTATGAGATTCGAGGACCGTGTCACCACTTATTTTGGGCTTTCGAGATTGCAAAGTAGCATTGTCCAGCGAGTCTGATGGGCCGCCTCGCCTTCATCAGGGGATACCTTGTCTTGCTCGTTGTAGCAAGAGCTACACCTGTCGACAAACGAGGGCGCCCACAAGCAATGATCGGGAGACATATCATTCACAATACATCACCTGGGCTGGCTACGCTGCGTAGATGATCATCACATCACCTCACGACGGTATTACGGAGTGGTATCGACGCATACATGACGCTTGATCGCATACCACTCCATAGGATCAAATGAGGTATCATAATACGCGATCATCCCACTTGTCGTAAGTGTCGCCTAAATTCTTATTATTTTATATTTGGTTTGCTTTTTAAATCTATCTGATGGTGTATTATCGCACATATTTCACGGGCTTCCTCAGGCTTGTTATATGACATTCATCATATTGCTAAGTTAGTTTTACATCTGATTGAAGATGACCATTGCATCGTTGCACAAGATGAGGAGGCATCTATGTCACATGGACCATCCATTGAACCTTCCACGTCATCCACTACATTCAGGATGTAGCTGATCCAAGGGAGAGGGAGAGGTTGTGGGCGAGGCCGTAGTCGAATTGGTCGAGTTGGTGGGCGAGGCCGTGGTCGACCTGGTCGAGCTGGTGAGCGAGGTGGTCATCGACCAAGTGGTCGTGCTACTGGTCGTTCCACGGATGAGACTTCCATACCACCTGAGTATTCTACACCACCCCCGTGACTTCCATACCACACGCCAGAGTCTCTACACCAACACCTCCCATACTTCCTTCATACCATCCAGATTCCACACCGCCCACCCTAGAGACTTACCCTCCATGTCACCCCACCATTATCACCCACATCTCCAACATTAGAGGCCACATTACCATCTACAACATCACATACAACATTGCCTCCCATCACGGCACTACGATCGACCAGTTCAAAACTGGGTGCATGCCCACCCAAAGCATGTCACGCTCCACGACACTCCAAGTCATTCCGCCATTAGGCTCCTCACCCTTTGTACCCATCACTTCATCGTATTCATTTGAGACACAGCATACGCCTACAAATCATCTAGTCATTCTACATCCTAAAAGAAAGAAAAAACTCGATCATGAGGGGATTTTATCATGTCTATTTATATTTGCATATATTGTTGGTTTGTATTACGCTATGTATATATTTATATGATTTTATTTATATATGAAATGATCAATCGTTGTGTATCAAGGTCATCGATGCAATTAGGTT